>JANPWX010000062.1:2263011-2306654 GCA_024734555.1 Trochalopteron elliotii | reverse complement strand
CTCTGCGCCGCCTCCGCCGGGACCATGGCCGGGCTGTCCCGCACGCTCGGCATCTTCAGCGCCTTCGTGGCCATGGTGGGAGCCGCCTTTTACCCCATTTATTTCCGGCCGCTGCTGCTGCCGGAGGAGTACAGTGAGTCTGCTCGTGGGGAGCTGGCTGGGCCCGGCCATTGCGCCGTGCCTGGGCTTGGGGGAGTGCTGGGGCTGCTGCTCAGTGAGTGACTCCCGAGGGGCTTTCTCCTCGTCTGGGAGATTCTTGAAAATCTCAATAATACAGCTCGCTTGAATAAATATTTCAAGTTATTGGCCAGCTCGTGATTAAGAACATCCTTCAGCAGCTGCTTAGAGGATTGAAATGCAGTTGAAGAAATGGAGATCAGAGAGATGGAGCTCGTCTCCTGTGCAGAAAGGCTGAGAGAGTTGGAGTTATTCAGCCTGGAGAAGAGAAGGCTTCGGGAAAACTTTGTAGAACACTTCAAGAGAGCCTGTAAGAAAGCTGGGGCATATTTTTTAGTAGGGCCTGTTGCAGTAGGACTAGAGGTAACGGCTCTAAACTAAACAAAGTAAATTCAGAGTAGATAGAAGACCCTATCTACTTCTACTAGTTGTTCTACTAGAACCACTGTTCTAGTGGTTCACCACCATTTTTTTATGATGGTGGTGGTGAGCCATGACAACACATTGCCCCAAGGAGTGGTGGGTGTCCTATCCCTGGAAACATTCAAGATTAGGTTGGACAGGGCTCTGAGTAACTTTATCTAGCTGAAGATGTCCTTTCTCAGTGCAGGAGAGGTGGACTAGATGATCTTTAAAGGTCCCTTCCAACCCAGACTATTCAATGCTTCGATGAGCTGTTTCAGTTCTGTTTTCCAGCTGTAGTTGAACATCTAACTTAAAACTTGGCAACCAGTTGTGATGATTTGCTAGAGCTGGTCTCGGTTTGCAGAGTCTCTGAAACTGACTCCTGAGAAAAAACCCCATTTTCCTGCCAGAAACACCTGCCAGGAAAACCTGCAAAAGCCCACAACTGACTCTCTCCAGGAAGCCCTCGAAGGCGCCTGCAGCTCCAGGTGTGAAGCCTCGGCAGCTCCAGGCAGGTGCTCCGTAGGGGGAGCACCATTACTCCTCAACTATGGCGAAATACTGCCGATGGAAATACGGGGAAAGTTCTGGTGCAACCAGCCTTGCCCCCTCACTTTAATTTTTTATTAAACTAAGCAAGCTGATAGCATGATGATATATGTGGTTAATCTGCCAAGACAACTGAAGATTTCTCGGAAGGAGAAAGAAAAACGACTAAACTTACTGATCTTATTGGAGGGGCTTTGGCCTTGCATCAAAGCTCAAGTGAAATTTAATTTACAATCAAGTTTTTATTCAAGGATGCTATGTTTGTGAAACTTCCCACAATTATGTTTCCTACTCTGTGTTCCCTTTGAAAACTTTGTTACTAAATCTTTTTTGCTTGTCCTATACTTTCCAAAAATACTGTATTAGAAATGTGGCTTGGCAGTAAGGAAAGGACAGAAGTAATGGAGCATGGCCTCCTTTGTACTTGTGAATTATGTGATTAATGTTTCCTATCAGTTCAGGGATTTTTAATCTCTGTTTAGGACGTAAAGTGATTGATGCACAGTTAGCAAGTGTGCAAACTTATGATTTGATACCTGATTCTATACTTTACTTATTGCCTGCTGCTGAGTCTCTATCTGATATCACCTTTATTCATTTCCAATGAACTTTTCTTGATGCTCATCACTGCAGTGTGAGAGGCACAAGCATTTGTTACCACAATACTTGAGGCAAAATTGTGGACTTTCCCAGTCATGGTGTTTGAACCAAAGTATTTGTCCTTTGACACAAAGGATTTTCTGAGTACAGTCTAGTAAGATGTATGACAACTTCCTTAGAAGCTGCCATCCTCTACTGGCTTGAGCTGGTGGTAAATACTCAGTATTTCTGTGTTTGGGGATGGATAATGTGTCCCAAAAGTTGGGTGTTTGATTAGTGTCACATAGTTATCGTGCAAAAGGCAAGAATGAATTCATTTCATGAATGAATGAAGTGACATTGAACTATGTAAACATGAAATGCTATATTTTCTTTCTTCACTCTCATTTTCTTGTATATCTGCCAAATTCTGTACAAGTGAAGTACATTAACATTCAGGATGAAGACTTTACTGCACAATTCTCAAACATTTTCAGAGAAGTTCCTAGCAACTTAACAAATAAGATGAAAGCTACTTGGAAAAACTGTATGTAATCAAATTGTTGATATGAACTATAAATTGTGCACAAAAGAGTTTGACTTAATTTCATACAGAAATGTTATAATTTTGAAGGTTTTTAGTACCTCAGTTTGTGGCTTTGCTGTTTCTAATATTTTCTTGTCTGTATCTAGCTTTTAAAAAGACTGTTTCCTCATATGAAACACGCAGTTTAGTGTCAGTGATGAAACTTTGAGGGCTTCAGCACAGACCGTTTCCACATGGATTAACCAGAACAGTGGCTTGACAGCTCCTCTTTGTGACATTTTCACAGATTTCCTGATTTTCTGAATTGTGAGACTCTATTCCTTCCCCATCCTGTGAGGTGGGTCTCCTGTCACCAAGACTGAATCTTCCTTGTTGTCCTTTTTTTGGCTTACATGTCTTCCAAGTTGTTTGCAGGCCCCACAGCAGTCTCCCTGTTGACTGTTCCATGTCCTATCTGTGTATTTATCATCTCTTATGTTATTGCACTGGTTTCTTTGCCTGACCAGTTAACACCCCCTGCTACTCAACCCAGGTGTGTCCCCAGAATTCTCAGATTTGTTCCTGGTTTTGTCCCTGCTGCTCTTCTAATCTAAGTTTCCACTCAAGACAATATCCTTCTCCTTCATGTCCTACAGGAAGACTCATTCTTTGCCCTAATCTATTCTGTTCTCCCTTTCTGGGTTTTGTGCCTTTTCCTTTGAAATTAGACAGGTTCCTGAGATTTTGTCTGCTAAAGAGGATGAAATGGAATTGCCATGCTCAGTGAACAGAACTGGAGAACCTGGATGTGCCTCTAGTGCCCATCCCCTTGCAAGGAGAATCAGTTACTGTGATATTACTGCTAGTCTCCAGTAGCATTAGGCTTGTATGTAGACAGCCTGGTAACATGTAGTGCCTGTGCATTCCCAGTGGGATAGAATAAAAAAACCCCTCAGTTTTAAGGTGAGCTTAGTTCTGAGGTTCCTTTGCAAATACATACCCTGCAGGTTTTTAAAGGCCTCAAAAGTTCAGTGGTGTGGGCAAAAGGTTAATCCACCTGAGCTTTTGACTTCTTGCTTCAGAGTACCACTGTGGTGGTGAGGTGTGTAACTGGAAGTGGAAGAAAAGGAGGGGCATTTAGTAAGGGAAAATAGTATCGTTTTCTCCATTTCTCTTTGTGGTACTGGTTGAATCTTTCAAAGAAAAAAGAAGAGCCTGACACACGCCCAGTGTGTGGGAAAATACCCCTCAGATGCTGAATTTCACAAAGTTTACAAGCAGTAATTTTGTAGGTCCTATCATGAAATCTGTTTGCAAGATCTTTTGGGGCTTGAAAATGGAATTTGCCCAAAAGAAAAAAATCTTTTGACTAGTTTTATGTCAAGCATATGAATGACAGCTTCTAAAAGTACTAGTTATTCCTTAGGTGCTGGGACCATGGCAGGTGTTTTGACATCTTTATTAAACAGTAGGCATTGTTTTAAGATGATTATCTTTTTGTTTGCACTCTCTCAAAACAGACTAGCTATTAGTTTCTCAGTGAAGTAGAAATACTACATTTGCATTCTGTAGGTAGATACTCAACAGAATTTTACTGTATAGCATTGAGAATTAATAAAATTCTCAAATTATTTTATTGGGTGCAATGAAGATATCTGGTATTTTCTATTTTTTAGTACTGTGTTCTTTCTGTTCTGTTTTCCAGAGAAAGAACAGTCAATAAACCGAGCTGGTGTTGTTCAAGCGGATATTCAGCCTGCAGGTACACTTAATTTATGTGTTTGCATTGATTGTTTTAAAGACCTTCTTGAAGTAAGGCCTGAATATTTATATGGATTTAAATAATACAGTGAAGAATACATTGAGTGAAAAGATATTTAATAAACTTGCCGTTAAATTATTTTTTCAGACTAATTTCTCACTGAAAAAGTACAGTTTTAATGAAATTCATCTTAAATGACTTAACTGGCCAAGTAGGTTGCAGAGTTTCTGTTGTCTTCACACTTTCTTAAATAGAGGCCAGTTTCCACTTCTGAACCAGCTCAGAGCAAACAAAAACCGTGGGTAGGCTGAGCTGTAGCTGTAAAGAGCAATGTTGCACCCTAGTGTTGTGGAATACTGAGCTCTGCTGAAACACAGTTCATCAGCACTTTGGCAATGCCTTCTGGCCTCATGGATGGATGGGCCATACAGAAATCCACTACACATAAAGGAGAATTTGGAGTGCAGTGCTAATAGCTTTTGGAACCTTGCTGTTGACAGTGGAAGGCTTAGAAAAGCATATGAGGGAAGTAAAATTCAAATATAGCAGACTATCCTTGAGAGTTCATTTTTTCATAATGGTAAATGGAGTGGCTGTTCATTACACAAGGCTGGCATTTCTTGATTAAAGATGTGAGAGTGCCTGTCTTGATGAAACACGTAATATCTGAATATGTTAAAGGGTAATGTATTTTTGTTTTTGAAAAAGCCTAACATCAGCAGCAGGTGAAAATCAAATAGGATTAAAGCCATGACCTTATTACATACACTGGTTAGATCATTAGTGCAGGACTTCCTTTCCAGGAAAGTGGGTGAAATGCTGAAGAGAGTAGGAAGGGTATTGTGAAACAGAGGTCTTGTAAACCTGTCTATTTTACTAAACATTCCAGAGGACTGGACTGACTCATTTATCTAAGATGCAGGTAATTAATGACCATTTCTTCTTAGTGTAAGTTCTCCTTTTCATCTGAATTTAGCTGCTGATAAGTTATGAGATCCATTAGTTGAAAAGGAAGCCTAGACAAATTTAAGCACTAGGTGCAATTCTAAATGATTGATCCAACAATATTAGAACACCTTACCTATGAATGTGATAGATTTTTCCATTATCTGAAGTTTAAGATCAAGATGAGGTTGTCTTTCTTGTATATTTTTGCACGTTTTAGCAGAGTTGCAAATTCAGTGCAGAAATTGTTGGCTTCTTTCATTGCTTAATACACAAAGCTGGAGTAGCAGACCTGTTTTTTCTCCAACAGTCTTAAATTATCAACTGCTGGTATTCTGATATTTGATTTGTAGGGTTAAAAGTGTGGTCGGATCCATTTGGAAGAAAGTAATTGGCAGCTGGGTATGTTGCAAAACTGAAGATGGACGTCTTCAGCTGCTGCTGCTTTCACTGAAGTGTGTCTTTGGGTGTCGCTGGAGGAGAATTCTGAATATGCAGTGTGGGCACGTGAGGAGCAACAAAGGCTACTGGTTGGAATCCCAAGAGATAAAAACATGCTAGTTTTCAGAGAGAATGCTGGTGCATAGCTCACAGACTCTTAGAAAGCCGAATGATTATTGAATATAGAAATGTAACACTTATTTATTTCAGAAAAGGGAAATGAATTTTCTTCAAATCTTTAGACACTTGTAGAGTAAATTATGGATAGAATAAATCATGCAGACTGCTGCAGTTTCCTCCCTAGTTTGAAAGTTACAACATGGTGAGTGTAAATTTGTACATTAAAATTTCTAAACCGATGTGTACCTTTTTCGTTGTTTTGCAAGTGTGTGTGGAAGGTACCTTTGCCGCCTGCCAGGTGTCCGTCCCCCTGCCCATTCTTACTCCTGCTCCTCCACAGGACTAGGGGAGTAAATAGAATGACAGAGCTCGTGGGTCTGGATAAACACAAGGAGATTTACCAGTTATTTTAGCAGGTGAAACAGACTCAACTTGGAGAAAATTAATGTAATTAAGTAAGTAGAATTATGGCACACAGTATTTTAAAGATCATTGCAGGATCCTGTATGTTTTGAAAAATGTATGTGCAGAGTGTTATTCCTAATGTTAGCAGATGTTTTTCATCTCTTTGGATGTCGCACACTTTTATTGGGACAACAGATGAAAGACTCCATGTCTACAGTGTTATTTTCCAAACTGCCATTCTCCTGGTTTCTGTTCTGCTTCTACCTGTCTTTGTCATTACTCTCCCACTCAGACACACCTCCTCTGAGTTAGTTTTTGTTTAGTCTTCTATAATCACTCTAAGCATTAGAATATTTTCTGTTCGCTTTCTGGGAAAATGTGGCCATGTTTGATTCCTTTGAGTTCTCAGATCATTTGGCATGATGGTTGGAGCCAGAGTGAGTGTGCTCATTCAGTGTAGGGATCATAGATCGATTTGGGTTGGAAAGCTCATCTAGTTCCAACCCTGCTGCCATGATTTGGGACACCTTCCACTAAACCAGGCTGCTCAGAGCTCCATCCAGCTTGGCTTAGAACACTTCCAGGCATCCACAGCTTCTCAGAGCTACCTGTTCCAGTGCCTTATCACCTCACAACAAAGAACTGCTTCCTCATATCTCATCTAAATGCACCCCCTTTCAGTCTGAAATTTCACTGCATAGAACAGAGCAACCTTGTCACAAAGCTAATCCAGTGTTTGCTGTGAAAAGAGGAATAGAACTGAAAAACATGTTTTTATCCTTTAAACCTTTCTTCAGTGAGACTGAAGAAATGACGGAGCCTTGTTTTGTTTTCTTGAACAAAACATTCATGCATCAGACCATTTCAGCAAAGTTCTTTCAACTAAAATACCTCCACAGTGAAAATAAAATATTGCTGAAATGCAGATAGTCCATCTGTAACTGACAAACTGCAAACCAAAGATTTTTCAGAGAATGTGGGAATTTTTTCATTATGAAGCTTCTGTCACTTGGTGACACAAATCCTTAAAAATCATCTCATGTATACCATGTATAACCATCAGTATAAATGATGGGACAGAAAATGTGAAATTAGTTTGGGGTTAAGAGATAAGACAATCTCTGCTACTCGTTTACTTTGGGAAGTTGAGCAATTTGCTGAGTCTGGGTCTTGCCTAGAAAAATGTTAGATGGCTTTTGAACAGTGGCGCTGGTGGCAGGTGCTGAGCCTTTTGCCTTCATATTGCTTAAATGTTGCAAAACGTTTGAGTGCCTGAACTCAGTTATTTAGCATTTCTAGAACTATACCTGTCTGTTGGTCATGATCACAAATTCCTTCCACTGCAGAAAAGCTTGGTAAGTTTTGTAATTGCCAGTTTGTAGAGAATTCACAGCAGTTTGTATCAGTTGAGTACTATTGAAGGGAGGGTGTACATCGGTATCAATGGGCATCACTTTCCACTCATGTTCCACCTAATGAAGTGGGCTGATGGACCATGGCTTTAAATGTCTTAATGAATGTCTTTTTCAAATTTTTGCTATTCTGTCTGGATAAAACTGTTAAGTCAACAAGGTGTGTACTGCAATAATTACCCAGAATTTACTCTGAAATTTGCTGATTGCTCTGGTATGTGCCACTTGCCTGGAGACTTGCCCAATTCTCATGTGTTAGGTTCTAGTCCTGCAGCTGGCTTTGAGACAATGATTTGTTCTGCTCATGGATGCTTGACTTTAGCCTCTTCTTCCAGGTACCCAGTGGCAAGTGAAATTCAAGGTAGTGAACTGTGCTCTCCAGGGCTCTTATCTTGCTCTAGAAGAGTTCTTCATTACTTTCATAACCTCCAACTACTATTAATTTGGTGAGTGGGAGGGACTAGGCCTGTGTTCTGTGGAGGAACTAAATTTGCTAGTTTTGGTCAAATTGTTCTGATTGTTTTGATAAAAATGCCTTTTAGAATTTTTAAATGCCTTTTAGAATATTTTAGAAGTTATTTCTATCCTGTTACATGAATCCATTTCGCTTATTTATTGTTAGCTGGATGGTGAACAGCAAATGTACCTTCAGCCTTTGAAGGACAGAAGAAAAGTTTTAAATAGTGGTTTGACATCCCAACAGAAACTGGTTGTACTAGGTTTTGGCCTGTTGTATGCTGATGTTTTGAAATTATTAAAGCTCGATCCATAAAGAGGAAATCTAGCACTTTGGTCTAAACACAGCTTAGTTTTGGAGCACTGCAGATTGTTGATGATGCAATGAAACCCTCAACTACGAACACTTGAGAAGAAGTACATTTGGCAAAAGATATGGGCAAATTGCCAGATTAAACACATGTGTGAGAAGGAACAATCTCAATAAATGAGTATATATTCAATAAGAAAAATTTCACAGGAGATTTTTCTTGCTGAATATTGTAATTATTTACTGAGATTATTCCAAATTATGAGAGGGAATTTTTTATCTGTGATACTCAAAGCACATCAAATAGCCAGTTATCATGAATTTTATTCTATGTATACTCTCCTACAAAAAACCAGCCCAGAAGAAGCAATTCTCATGATTTGCTCTTTTCTAAACCAAATTAAAGTGTGTGTTTTCCCTTCTTCCAGTCTAACAATAATTAACTACTCATTTTCTCTGTATTGTGTACACTCCTACTGACCTTCATGTTAACATGCAGATGCAGCAGTAAATGAAAAAGCTGTATTGGCTTTTTCTGTTGTGCCACACAACCCAAAAAGTATGTTTGCTAGTGGATGGAAATTATTCTCCAGCTTCTGAGAAAGTGCTGTGGAATATACACTGTTTCTATGTGGACAATGTACAACAGGTGAGAGCAAAACACAAAGTTCAGGTCAAAGCTTAGGTTGGACCTGTGGTCCGAGGTCTCTTTCTCCATAGTGCAGACTGTGTGGGCCTTGCAAGAAAAATGGTGCAGTGTTTAAGACACTATCTTGGAAAATAGGACTGTTGTAGTCAGTTCCATATTCCACCATGCTTTTGTCTGGCAGCAGGTAAGTAATTTAGCCTTTGAGCTTCAGTTCCATCTGTAAAATAACCATAAGTAGTGCTCCCCTTCTTTGCAATTGAAGGTAAATACAGGAATGTGGGTTTTTTAAAGTTGTGGAATACTTTCTTTCCTTGTCTGAGGAGTTTTCTTCAAGGTTGGGAAAAATTGGTCTGAATTTGTGTGAGAATCAGATATTTTGGTTCCAGGAATTTAAAATGTTTTGAAGAATCTTCTCCAAAAGGAAATAACAATGAAATTTCCCAGATCTTTATACTGCTGAAATACTATCTTCTGAAAATGGAAATTCTGTATTTTGGGAGGCAAACAGAAAACTCATCTGTTTTTCACAATACTGATTTTTTTTTTAAGAACTGTAAATATGAGTAAGTTGAAATTAAACCCAATGTGAATGTTTTGTACAGCTGTACAAAAAAGCAGAAAATTGGTCAGCTTTTTTTGGTGACCCAGGTGCCTCAGCAATTTTTTGAGACTAGGCAATTTTCAGTATTTTGAGTTGCTATTTCCCTGATTCTGTGTGACAATGGGTCCTCCCTTCTGACTTTGGTGTGCCAAAAAAGCAACTGAAAGCCTTCTAAGAGTTACAGGTACTGAGCAGAGGAGGTTGGGGCACAGTGAATGGAGGTAAGAAAGAATTTGAGATACTGCTGGGAAGAGTGTTCCTCCTGTAGCCCCAGAGGAACACTTGGAAGTGGAGTGATGGGCATGAAGAGGAGACAGCATTCAGTTGAATGGGAGCATGAGGAGCATAAGACATAAATCCATTGGCATACAGCCTTTGTAGGCTCTGCAGCTTGCAGAGCAAATTGGAATACCTCTTGACCTCCCCAAGGGATTGGAAGAAAACCTGTCTAAAGAAAGTTCCTAGGCAAGACAGAGGTGGTCATGAGAAGAGAGCATCTGAGGAGGAGTTGTACAGCTGTCCTTTCCTCTAGCCTACCTTAAGAGGCCAAACGTGACAGAATCATTTGTGCTGGAAGGTGTCTTTCACTGCCCAGGTCACAGGGAAAAGCGCCTCCTATCAGCTTCTTTCCGTAATTCAGAAGGGTGAGTATCAGCAATGCCAGTCAGGGTAGGGGAGGAAGGTGTTCCCTTTGCTTCAGAAATTCCTGCAGGAGGAGCTCTCAGCAACCCACAAGTGGATGGCTCAGGCACAGTCTAGGAATGTATTCTTCCACTCTGAATGAAGAGAAACCACTATGGATATTAACCAGAAGTGTTTGCTCCTTTATCTATTCTGCATGAATTTTTGGGTGCCAGTGATTGTGGCAGGCCAGCTCTAGATCCATAAATCCTCACATCTACAGATATGAGGAAGGTTCATACAAGAACTGTAACTTGTACCATTTCTGGCTGAACAGTACCATTAGGAGTCCTCTGAAGCCTGGAAAGCAGCTAGTCTTAGAATCTTCACTGTCTGCTTCTGTCTTCCTCTGGTTCTTATGGTTATCCTGTGAGTGGTTGATGTGGGATTGCTAAATGTTCTGTATAATGAAGAATTTCTTACAGTTCAATCCAAAATCCCATGTCCTACCTAAGAACCTTTGGGACATTTCTATTCCTTGCATTTTCTGTATGTTTTTAACATGGATTGTGCAATTTTGTGGCCTCTGCTGCCTGCCTGCCTACCTCTCTGTACTTCTGGATCAAAGAAACAATGCCAGCAACATCACTAAATGAAGGAGCCTGTGAGGATCTGAGGGACACATTCTCATACATGAAGTCTGGCAATCCTTGCAGTATGTCTCAGAGTTCCTCCTGGTTGCTTTCAGTTGACACGCTTTTGGTTCGTTGCAAAAACTTACTATACCTTATTGCACTTAGCAGTTAAATTTTGTCCCACAGGTACCATTCCAGCTATTCTATTGCTCTGACATTGCCTCTCAAGTTGTCTATTCAGAAAATTTCATTAGTATACTTAGATATTTGTGCCAAACAATTATGTAAAATTTATCCTGGGACAGTCTTTTGAGGAATGCCACCAGTAAAATCCATCCAGGCCAATGACTTCCCATTTGTCATTTCCGCTTTTAGCTACTTTCATTCTTGGCTTACAGTTCTTGCAGTTACTAATTGTTTACCATGTGACATCATTCCAAATGCTTTGTTGAAGTCCAGAGGGAATATATGCCTTGAATTTTTGTCAGTCTAACAAGCTGTTACCTGATTAGGTAGTACAGTTAATAGTCTGACATATTCTACTTTGGGACTTTTCAATGTCCCCACTTTTCTGTATGTCACAGTTTGCTATGATTCTTGTGCTTTTTTGGAAAGAAGAACAGGTAGAAAGATGTTTTCCAAAGAAGTGCCTGGGCATTCTCATACTCCATCTGTGTGAATGCATCTTGATGCACATAAAATTAACCATTCTGTTAGAACATCAGAGAGTGACCTGCCTCCCCAGTCCAGGCAGGAAGGGGAGATGTTTGCTGCTATCAGTTTATTTAAAAAGCTCAGAAGTTAATCATCCTGTCTTTTGTTCTGTTGTAACTCAGAAGAACCAGGCTTGACTAATAGAAAATTGCCGTAAATAGTACAAGAACACAAGGATGGATTTAATTAGTCGGAAAAACCATCACTCATCAGCCTTGAAGAGGAAAGGCAGTGAGCAAGTCCAGTTGACAAAATGGGATTAAATGAATTGTCACATCTGCATTCATTGGCAAAATTATTTAGGGGGTTGCAAAAGTGTTCACACCCAGTTCTGGTTTCCACAGGTCATTGAGTGCCTGTTGCTTAGAAAGGCTCCTAACAAGGCAGGCATGACAACCAGATAATTGCTGCTTTGAAGAACATAAGAAGTTTCCCTTTGCTTCAATCCTTTGGAATCACAGAAGAGATACAGATAAAGGTAAAAATATAATTTTTTAATTGTGCCACCAGTTTCATTTGAATGATGCTGATGGGAGTTTGTGATTAATTCAGGAAGTGTCACATCCTTTGGGAACTACTTGGATTATGATCTGTATGCCCTGTTGGATCCTACAAACTCTAAGGATGTCTTTATCCCATTTCATGCCCTATTTACCATCAGTCACTCTGCCCATCCTTTTTCAGGAATCCTCCTGTGATGGCATAGTCCAGCTAAAGTTCTGATCATCTTTAAGTCTCAGAAGAGCAAAAGATGTTTTGTTCCTATTATTTTCTGTCTTCCAAGATAAAATAAGTTGGCGTGCAACTCTCTGCTGAAACTACCATGAGTCTTCACAACCAGGTTCTAATTCTAGCCCTAAATCTGTGGAAAGTTTCTCATCTCCTAGATGTTTTTTATCTACCTATGTTTGCAGGCAGACAGTTCCAGTACCAGAAATGTTAAGTATTCTGCTGGTAGTACAGAAATGCATAACCACAAAACCAGTTTCATTCCAAAGAGACATTTAGAACTGCCTTGCTTAGGAACGTGTCTCTTAGGGCAAATATCTACAACAGATAGAAGGCTTCAACCACTTAATTCTTTCAGGATTCAGCAATTTTGTCTCCTCTGCAGTTTTTGAAATAAATCAAGGAAAAAATTGTAGTTCCTACTTAGAGTATAGCAATCTTCTTCACTCTGTCCTGAAATAGATCCTAAGCAGGGCTATCAGATCCCAACTATCTGAAAATAACTTCTGACATTTTCATGACTGTGTTCTGGGTAAATAGCCTCCTTTGTGTATGAAATGCTTATGAAGTTGTACCTCTGCTGTATACAAGAGGTATGATAATATTTAAGTCTGCTTTGCTAATTTTACCTGGATGGACACAGGAGTCATATCCTCTGTTCTCTAGTGTTAGTTAATGTATTGACCATCCTGTTACCATTGAACTTCTCTTCCTGAAACACAGCTGGGGTCAGCCCTTAAAATCATCTGCATATTCCAAGTGCGTATTTTTTATGGACAGCTTCTTATGAATATTTCTGTGTTGAATGCTAGCTGTTATGTTGAAAGCCTTCCTCATCATGCTAATGGCTTTACCATCTTGTATCATTGTAGAAAACATGGTAGTGATACCTCATATATAATAAGGAGTATATACACTAGTATTTGCAACTTTTGGATATCTGGGGAAATAGTATGTTTAGTACGATGTTGCTGTATATTTGCTGTTGTAGAAAGTGACAGGAAGTTTCTGAAGAAGAATTAGCACAGGAAAGGATATCCTTGCCTCAAATGAAGTGAAAGTGTAATGCCACAAGTCTTCTCTGAATGTTAGGCATCTGTCCAGTGTTCTTCCACTGTTTGCATTTCACTGATCACAAGGGTTATCAAGAATCTTTGCCAGGATTATGTTAATTGTAGTTGAACCCCCAATCCCAAATCTGAGGTTTTTCCATTGTTTCTTCACAGATGTGCTGTCTCAAAAGCAGTGGTATCACAAAATCACAGACTATACACTGGAAATCACACTTGGAGGCCATCTAATCCAATTCTCTGCTCAAAGCAGGGCTAACTCCAGAGTCAGATCAAGGTGCTAAGGATTATTTGGTGTGAAGGTGTCTCAGGATTATGTGTTGTTTTGTAGCTAGTTCCTCAATCTTAAATAAATCAGTACGCAAGATCATTATCTCTGGGAACACTGCAGAATCAGTACCTATTTATCTATGTGTAGGTGGAAGTATCATTGTGTGTGTTGGTGCAAAGCTTGTTAGAATATACCAGGGTCTATGGTATTGGTATCCCTGGACTTAACATGCCTGCCCTGGAGAGGAAACATGATTACAGTGATTCAAGGATTGACCTTTGTCCCTTTTCTGTGCATTACTTAGAATCCATAATAAACAAATGGTAGAGTAAGTGTCTATTCTCTCTTGAGGGCACCAACACTGGGATCTGGATGCCAGTGACTGGATTCATCTGTCTTGCCAGGAGACTCTATTCAGCCTGCATGATTTTTAAGGAAGTGGAAGGTCATGGTGAAGTCTCAGTCTTTACCTGAGCAGGGCCTGTTCAATGAACGCTCTCATTCAAAGCAAAGAAAATCTAGAGACCTTTATTTACTTTTCCCACTGCAGATGTAAGAATGGGCTTCTAGTGAAAGCGTGGATGGAACAGGCTTTCAAAGAGGTGTTTGAAGAGGAGAGGTGGGGGGCTGTTTCTGGGTGAACTGGTCAGCCATACTCCCTGTTTGTAGCCTCACTGACAGAAGGGCTTTGGCAGTGGGAAGGCAACCATGCAGTGGGGCGTGAGTGGTAGTCACATCTCTCTCTACCCAGCAAAGTAAGAGCCTCAGTCATGTTTGTGCAAACTCACCAGCAAAGGAGTGGGGGCTGCTCAGCCCAGTCCAGTCCACAACAAGAAGAGAATCGTCCCTCTAGTACTCCTCAAACAGTCCATACCATCTACTGCTCTTCAGCCTAGTCAGTATTTCTAGTTCTCTAAAGGAGGGTTACTAACATTTGGAAAGTCTCTACACACAAGGTCTTTCCAAAGACTCCTCTCTCACTTCCCTTGGGCCAGAAATCATTTTAGATGTGCCAGCTGGGACTCAGGCCCTGGGCTGATTCCAGCACCTGTGCCTAGCTTTATGTCAAAGTAAGCTGGCTGAGCCTATGGGACATTACAGTGTGCCCTGATGTAGGTGGTGCTTGGAAAGGTGCTGCTGGACTCCTGCAAGGAGGTGGAAAGCAACAGTGTCAGAGCTGAGTGGTGGCAAAACAGTGATTTCCAGTTCCTTCTGATGTTTATTTCCCGGTGAGTGTGTGCCATGTTTAAGAATATTTTTAATGCTTGTGGTAGTAGCAAGAAGTGATACATTAGTTGCTTTGCATGTTTCTTTTGTCTTGAATTTTAGTATGTCTGCTGCTAAAGATATAGTTACCCCTGCACTCCATAAGAACCTCCAAAACAGGGACTAGTCAGCTGGATAGTTTCCTACTCCTAAGTGTCTGGATGTAGAGTGAAACTTCTCACTTAGTGTTTTCTGGATTGCTTATTTTCCAGTGAAACATTTTCTTTTGATATAAAATATATAGTTCAGTTACTAGAGAACCATGTCTGTATATTTGTGTGTTAGTCTTCTTACTAAACAAAAAAAGTGAAACAAAACCCCCAAAACAAAGCAGTGACCTAAGTTCACAGCTGAAGAACGTAGACTTTCTTCCCAGGAAAATGTTAAAAGGGAAGACGAATTGTATTTATTTCCGTTATGTGACCAAGAAAATTCTTTCAGAGAGCAGTGCTATGTTTCCCTCCTCAAAGGTACTGTATGTAACTAACATAATTATACAGTTATTCACAACGAGGAACAAGGATGTTTCATTCACCTTGCTTTACAAAAATGAAAAAAAGAGTCCTCAATCAGTCAAGTGCAATGCAAATAAGAATTGAGGATTGTTTCTGAACACTGAAAATGGGACAGAGATGGGAAGTTGTGGGATAAGGATTGTCTCATGTACGTTGATGGCAACAGTGAAAGAAAGAATAAATGGTTTATATGCAATCATTGTAGCTTTCAGTTAGAGCCTGGTTTGTATTCGAAGTTCTTGCCAAACAATTACTTTTGCCAGTTTCAGGATTATTTATCAGCTTGGATTGACAAAATAAGCTGATATGTATAATAACCCGTGATGTAAGTCAGATGTCTAAATCTGGTTTTGCATAGGGAACAGAGTGGGCTTTCCCAGCCTAATAAGCCAGAACTTGGTCTGTCAAGGGTGTCTGTCATGAGGGACTAGAGAATTAATGAAGTCTGACTCTTGTCTGTGGAGGCTGTTTTTGAGAGCAGTACTACTCTGTGGCCACTAAAAGTGGGCCTGGCATCCTTTCAGTGTCTTTCTTCAGCAGGGTTGCCTGTTTCACAGCTGTCTGCTATGGCTCCTTTTCTAGCTGCTTCCACATGACCAGCTGCTATCAGGGGGTCCTCCCAGAACAACAGAGTTGAAGCTCAGGGAGCTAAATGTTGTGCATCCTCTCAGGAGAGAGGAATCCTAAGCTACTGGGAGTTATATTTCTCTGGGTGGGTCTTTATGCATGGAGAGTTGTGCATGAATTCACAAGCCCAGGCAGAGTTGGCATCTGTACTTCTATCTGTACAAATTTGTATCTGTATCTGTATTTTCTCAGGTATAGATTGTGGCCTTTCTTCTACTACTCACTGTTTTATAGGCTGAAGGATTGAAGTACTCTTAAGTGGTGCTACTTGTCCCATACAGATGAGGAATTATTGAGGAGGTCAGGTGAGCTTAGATACGGGGCTCCCAAAACACCTGCTCTCGAGGAAACCAACTTGCACTGCAAGCTGTTTTGGGCACTCCCTGTAGTCCTCATCTCTGTGCACTGTCCCTAGTGGCACTGTTTGCTTCCCCTGATGTCTAGTGCAAGTATGCCAAGTGATTGTGTGCCTGTGAGGAACCTCTCAGCAGGCTTGTGATGCTCGGAGAACTTGGAGAGGCAGCCCTCAGGACCTGTCTTCAGTGGGTTTTCCTTGCAGATACTTCTGGACATTTGACAGTATTTCTTTTACCTCAGTTCCTAGTTAACTGAGGTGTTAGATGTTACATGCTTCAGCTGAAAAATCTCTTGGCCTTTTTTGTGATCTGTAGGGATGTCATCTAGAAATGCTGGATCCCAGCTGTGATTGTGAGGCTGTGCAAGCATTTGCACCATGGCACTGTTGTCCTTCTTTGGTTTTTTTTTTGCATTATAGAGTTTGGACTCGAGTGATTTCTGAAACATTTGACTATCCCCTTAAGGCAAAACTCATCCTGAAATATGCTTCTGGGAGGAAGCTAAGCAAACCTTTTGTGATGA
This sequence comes from Trochalopteron elliotii, assembly GCA_024734555.1. Lineage (NCBI taxonomy): Eukaryota > Metazoa > Chordata > Aves > Passeriformes > Leiothrichidae > Trochalopteron > Trochalopteron elliotii. The sequence goes on along the minus strand of JANPWX010000062.1, from coordinate 2,289,990 downwards.
TCCTTAGAGTAGTGCATGTACTTTATGAAATTTCATGTACAACCCAGCACTTGTTTTACCAGCTGGTCTAGATTTCTGCCAATGATTTCTTTCCCTGGCTGCTATAGAAATTATATATTTAAATGTAGTAGTAATTGCTTCTCAGATTTATTCCCTGAGTTCAATGAGCCTCAGTGGGGATGGGATGCTTTTCCCTCTCCTCCTTTACAGTCTATTCCCTGCTGTGGCTAGTTTATTCTTACAGAGTTTCCTGGGTAACTAGGGTCATAGCTTGTCAAAACAGAGGGTTGCACCTGTACTTCCTGAAGACAATACTGGGCTCTGCATGCTGAAGAAGATGGTTCATCATTCTCTGTTGTGCTGTGACAGTAACTCCTCTCTGAGCTTTGATGGCTGGGCTGAGATAGACATACTGATAGTCCTGTTTCTGCTTAGAATCTGCAAGACCCAGAAGTCCTTTGAGCAGAAGGCCTGTGTGCCTTGCAGGAAATACAGTTGCATACTGAGTATCTGCCTAAGCAGACTGTCAGAGGCTTTCTGGAGAGAGGATGGCTGTAAGATCTCATGGTGAGTCAGCTTGCAGGTATATTGGGTTACCTGATGGTAAGCTTGCTGCCAGGGTATTTGATGGTCTTTCCATTGGCTGCAGCTTTTCTCTAGGCACATCTGATTGAACCTGCAACCAGCATGGGAGGTCATGGAGCAGAGGGGTCCTACAGTACTAGTTCAGGCACTGCCCTTGAAGAGCATCATGAGAGCAAGGCATGTGCTAAAAGAGAGAAATCCAGCAAGTCTTCCTCCTAGGGTAGTGTGAAAGGTTTCATCGAGTGAACCCAAACTTTATATTTTCCCTTTAGTCATTAGCCTGTTCCTCAAAGGAATAGACCCACTTCAGAAGGATGGATTCATGCAGGCAGAGAAGAAAAATATAAAGTCTTTAGGGAACTTAACTTGCTATCTAACTATTTATTAAACAAATACTTACTTTAAAAAACTGTAAGATGGCGTGGTAACCTTGTGATGACCTTACTGAGCTGCAGTATGTATGGCTGCTTTGTGACAAGGGTTCTGCAGGCTGCTGTCTTATAGCATTAATTTACCTTGGCCCACTTCAGAACAAAAGAAGGCATATTTATTTAATTTTTCAAAGTTAGCAAACTAGCATTACTGAATAGACTGACCTAGTATTTCCTTTGAAAATAATACATTTTTCTCTTTATTTGTTATTTCTATTTCTGCCGTGCTAAATAATTGGCCTCAGGCTCCAGTTCGGTAGAGGACTTATGTGCTTGGCACCCTCAGTAGCACTTATGCATGCGTTTAAATTTAGAATTGATAACCTGAGAATTGGCTGAATTGTGGCCTCAGTGGTAATGCTTTTCATTGCAGTGTAAATCCCATCTTCCCAACGGCCAGTAGATGGGGCAAGTAGGCCTCCTTATAGTTATGGTCAAATTTTTGGGGTTTTTTTTGAATGCAAAGTTAAAATGTAGCTGTTGTTGGCTCTTAGTTCAACAGTCTAGTTTGAAGGCTCTTTACCTTTGTACTGTAAGGGTAAATTACGAGCTTTGACGTAACTGCACTATTTTCTTTACAAACATGTGTCGTAAACAATCGTTCTGTTCCTTGAAATTCTGAGATTTAAAATTATGTTCATTTCTTTACACAGGGATGAAAACAAACCTTTTGAAGGTTTGTTGTGCAAAGATATGGAAAGTTGTGTTCCCTCCCCAAAACTAGCCAATAGTTAGGTGTTTACAACACTCATGGGGATGCAAAGGATCCAAGTTTTAGTCCCTGATAGTCTTCCATGTGCCTGTAGAATGCACCAATGACAAGATCACCTTACTTGCCTTTTGGTAATCAATTCTCTCCTGCAAAAGCTGTTGTCACTTTTACGCATGTATTGATGCACCAGACTTGTACAGATTAATGTGTGGTCATGGTTGCCAGCCACATTTGCTCTCTGCCCACATTTCTTGCTTCCTGTTAACACTTCATGTTATGCACTTACCTAAGGAGAGGGTGATCCTCTGAATACTGCCTGTTAAAAGGAGTAAGAGCTTCTTCTTGAACACATAGGTACACATAGGAATAGAGGGTCCTCAGTTTCCCTTTAGCCACAATCACACTTCTGTTTTTTGTTCATCACATCAGCTCCTTAAGTGTGCTCTGCTTTGTCCCCCCTTCTTGGAGCTCAGCTTGGTGGTGTGAATCTTGGAGCAGGCTGTGTTCTTACAGGCAGTGTGGTGCAGGTGCAAGAACTGTTTTCTGCATTCCACTGAAGCAAACAACTCCTCGGGTGCAGAGCCCAGGGATGATGGGGAGCTTCTGGTTGTTACATGGACCAGATATGGTTTGCCTAGTTGAGTGTAGCTTGCCCTTGTGGAAGCAGCTCCTACTGTTCAGCCTTGAATAAAAGGTAGTGATATTTCTGTTCTGTTTTATTTTAGAGTGGGGCAAGCTGCCTGAGATAGTTTGGTGGGGGATGAAGAAACCTGTATCTCTACTAAACTGGCCAGGCAAAAACAGCATGTAAAATTAAAGAAAAAAATTATTTAAAATTAAAGAAAACAGTTAGGCTAAAGACTAAAACAAACAAACAAACAATCATCAACCCTCAGGTTTTCTCCTCAAACTTTCGAAAGCTGAAATGGAGGAATAGATGTGAGCCTTCCTTTTCAGATATATAGGGAGACCCTCAGCTGTTGGGCTTTAGTTTAGCACAGGGATCTGTGAGTGCCACCATCTGTCTTTATCTGTTTGTGATATCCAAAACTTCTCTGAGTGGGACGGAGCACAGAGGAATTCCTGGCTGGATAGGCATGACTTTCTGCTCTCTCTTGAAGCTGTTGCATGGTTAAATCTAAGATGGGTAATACTGAGTGCAGAGGGGTGTACAAGGCTTAAGGTGGTGTAAACTGAGAGCAGCTCTTCTGCAGACAATGAAAGTAACCAAACTCTACAGATGTCTAAACCAGTAAGAGTCTGGCTCACCTTCTCCAAAAGCGCATTATACAGAATCTAGGCATTACCTTAACCTATTCCGTATTTTGAAGGAGCAATGTGTGTTGTCTATTTCAAAGTTTGCTCCAGCTTCTCTCTCTTTTGCAGCTTCAGAATGCCCTCAGACCTCATCTCTAACACTGCCCCCTATGTGGTGAGCAGCTTGATTCAGATAGGATTTCTTGCAGCCAAATTCCCACAGCCTGCAGTACTCCTGCTTTCTTTAGTTTCCGTTCAGTCCTCTGACAGTCCTGCAGCAAAAATTCCTTTGGCTCCTGCCATATCTACCTTTGCCCTTGAATACTTCTATTGGCTTACTGTGTTTTGAATGAAATGTGAATTCCTCAGTGCTTTTCCAGCCAGTTTTGTTCATTGGTATGTCTTGACTGTCCAGCACCCTTTGACTTCTTTGTGGTCTTCCTCTATTTATAATTTTGTTCATATCCTTCACTGTTACCAAAGAGATGTTCTCATCATAAGATAAGCAGTGTTACGAACTCTCAAAGCCTCTGCTTCCACTCTACTTCATGCCTTTCCTGAAGAGCTGGTCATTTCTCTCTAAATTTTCTGGTTTGTGATATGGAAATAACTGCTTTAAAATAAACATATTGCTCCTGGGGCAGGTGTAAAACATGGCTCAGACTGCACAGGCTCCTCAGGAACTTGAGTTTTGACACAAATACCTCATGAGGCAGCTGGAAACACCTACAGCATGCAGTGTTTTAGAGTAAACCAACTGCTCAGTGACATGCTGGCCTCTGAGGAAAGCTATGCATGCTGTTAGCCAGAGGTATCTCACGAGGACTGAGAGTCTGTCTATTTGGCTCCTTGCAGACAGCAGCTGTTCCACGAGAAGGTGAAACGTGCAATAAATGACTGCATTTACTTGAAGCAAATCAGAGCTCAAGCAAAGGCAGTGGTCCAGCCAAGTATGTTTACTGCTCTGGGAATGCTTTTGTGCTGATGCAGATCTTTCACCCAAAATCTCTGGACATTTTGAAAACATTAAGAAAGATGGGCTAATGCCTGTGTTTGCAGATGTATTTGAGCCAGATTTTGGATGCTGCTGTCCATATAGCCTACACTGAGTATGGTACTGCTGTGGCTGCTTGGCCAACCATTTCCTTAACTGCATAGATGGTTTCTGCAGCTGGTTTCTGCAAGCTCATGCTGATGTAGTTACTTTGGTAACAGGACCTGAGCAGGCCACCACATGGCTAACTCAAGTAGGTACACATGAGCTGTGGTGGCTTCAATATTAAAATACATTTGTCCTGTTTTTAGGAGTCAAGAAGATCTGTGACCTGGACTGAAGACAAGAGATCAGTCCCAAAGATACATTTCTCTTTTCTACCGCTGCTTTTGAGGGGAAAGAAATGGGAAAAGTGAAATATTGTGTAGATTGTCACTAGTGAGAATAGATTCAGGCTAGGTCGTGCCATGTCCAACTGCTGAGTGAATTTTCATATAACGTCTAAAGCAAGACCTGTGACCCAGAAGGGAGAGAAGTAGTCTCTTCATGTGTGCACATGTTTTCCTCATGGATCAGCAGATACATCTTTGGATGCTTCTTTTGAGTTGCAGAGGTCAGTTGTTAATCTGCAATGACATACAGAAAAGGGCTGTATCTTAGCCAACAGGAGGGTGTTAATGTGAGGATTTCATGTTGTTTTTCTAGAAAAGAATATGCTCCCAAATAAATACCACCTGCTTCTGAGTGTGTTCCAGGGGTTTGGCAATGAGTTAAGAGGCACAAGAGCTGTACTGTGCTGAACTATTTCCAGCAGAGCTCTGGAGGCTGATAGCTCCAGAATGATTGGAGGATGGCTCTTGCTTGCCAAACTATCCGCAGACAACTAGGGTGAGTTGTCCCATCTTCTCCCTGATGGTCTGGTGGTCCTCTACTGATTTTTCCTCAACATACAAAAGGGGGCAATCTCTGAAAATTCTTGGAATAGACAACCAGTTCCTTCCAACTTCCTCACATTTTACTGAGAAACTTGCTTGTTCCCTTCTTGTTCGCTTAGCTCACTCCTGGTGGTTTGCTGCAGACATTTCTCCCAGATGACATTGCTAGAACCACAGTGAAACTGAAGGCACTACCCATGTTCTACGCTGAGTCCCTTAACTACAAAATGTTTTCAGTTTGTGGAGAGGGTTTTTTCCTCTCTTTCATTCTCTGTGTTCCTTGGCTTTCCACAGTGACAGCCATATCTGTTTGATTTGAGAGAAGTTTTGCATGTGCTATAAGTGGCTCCTTCTGCTAACAGTTTGTCCTCTGGAGCCTGTTGCTGCACAGTATAAATAAATTTCACCGTTTAGTACTTTCCCCTTTTGTTCCCCTGCTGCTGGCAGTGAGTTGACCTACTGTGTTTTGTTTTTCAAATTTATCTTTCTTTGCCCTTCTTATATGAGACAAAGTCACAAGATTAAATTAACAAGGATGCATTATTGATGCATACTTTTTTTTGTTGTTTTGTGCTGTACTAAAAGTTCTGCATAAAATGGGAATTAAAATGCAGATTACATTCTGGAATAGTATTCAGTTGGATCTTAGGATGAGGAATATGACTTCATCCCACTTCAAAAAGTCTAATGGTGTGCACTGAATAGATACTGTCTCCATATAAAAAGCATTTTTCCGTCATTCTGCCACATAAACTCAGAGTTTTTATAAACAGTCTTCATTTGGCCCATTCCGTGCATGTATGCTGCTAGAATGACCAGGATGTTTAGCACACCAGACCTTGCTTTGCAGTGGTGAATGTAGGTACTGGAAGTTCTCCAGTTGTAGTACTATGCATGCCCCTGCAACCTCCAGCTCAGAATATGGTAAATATTTAGAGTGGCTGAGCCCAGTGTGGGCTCTGTGCTGTTTTAACTAGATTGTTCCTCCTGCTTTAAAGCTGGCTTAGGCATTTACCCACCACACCAGAATCACTGCAGAGTACATGTGCCCCTAATTGGGTGTGATGAAGCCACAGTCATGTTTTCCATGGTTCCAAGCCTGAAGCTTAGAGCACTTAAAGTTGTTTTTACTGCGTGAATGTGACTGCATGTGGATTTTAATATAGAGAAAAACATACTGTGACCAGCTAATGAAGTCAGTAAAGTGGTTACATTTGCCTACTTTCTCGGAAATTATCATAATTCCTGTCTTTCTTGGGATGGATAAAAGAAATTTATCAATCTAGACAAGATTATTTTTGTCTATTTTTGTATTTCGTTATAGCATAAATAGGTTTTGAATCATATGAATCAAGAGATTTTTGTTTTCTCTTCCACTGATGACTTCTAAGCAAAGAAGGACATCACCATGCACGGGGTAAAAAAAGCAAAGAGAAACGAACCCATTACCATTTGCATTTTACAAACCAGATCTTTAAAAAAAATACTTGGAGGAGGGGAAATTTGTCACCTTAACATTGCAAATTATGTGAAACCAGTATGTCCTCCCACCACAGCATATGTTTGTGGTGGGTGGGCGGGGGAGATGCGGGGAAGAGGTGATGGTATAAAAATACCTTGTAAAAACAAATGTTTGGCTAGGGGAGAGAGTTTGTCACTTCAGCTAGACTGGAGGGGGAAACCAGACAGACAGGGGGCGGATAGGGGTGTGGGGGGAAGAACTTAAGTTCAGTGAGGTAAATAACTTGACAGTGTCTCAGAAATAGCAGTCAGCTAATTCGCTGGAAAAGATCAGATATTAAACAAGAAGGTAGCCTGCAAAGTTAAGGAGTAAAAGCTATTTAAATGAAAAATTAAGACCTTAGGGGTGTTAAGCATGTGACAAATACCAACAGAAGGGTGACAGGTAGAAACCCCAAGATAAAGCACACAGTCTTGCTAGCAGCCACTCTTCCTGCACTTTCATGAACTGAGAATTAGGATCTTTCTCAATTATCCTTCTAATAAACATGGTAAAACAAATACAGACTAGGGGCTCTATATGGTAACATAAATGCAGCTTTGTAATGCACTGCTAGCAGGCTCTCTCCCTTCACATGCCATATGGAACAGTTTGTACACTCCACAGCATGTACCGTGCAAATGCGAGACACCAGCATGACCACCCATAGTGGCAGCCAGGGTGGAAAATGACAGTTGCCTTGTCAGGCTCCAGGGCAGTTTGTGTGCTGTGGTGGGAGGCTGACATCCCCACATCATGGGACCTGGAGGATGCAGGACCCGGTGGGAGGGAGGGCCAGGAGGGACAACAGTCAATGCCCCTGCACATTTCCAGCTGGAAGTAGTAGCTGTCCGAGTCTCCTTCCTATCTGTCATAATTAGAGTTTTAATTTGGTTTTAATTGGCTTGCCTCAGTGGACAAGCAGGTGCCCAGCTCAAGGAAGAGTGGGTGAGTGTGTGAGAAAGAGACATGAGGAGAGAGCAGGCTGGTGAGGTGCTCTTTACATCCACTGATCTGTTACCCACATGCATTCTGTTTTATGGACACCTTCAGATGCTGCTTTCCTTTCTACTTATTCCCTGTTGCTTTAACCTGGGGAAATTTGAAAGCGATTTGAATAGACATCTCTATGAAGAGAAGGTATTTTGCTAAATCAGACAAAACCTGCTCAGCTGCTTCCTCTCTTCTTTCAGTGGGAAGTATGTCTTTCTCCTGCCTCAGTGGGTGACTTCAACCTCCTCCCCCATGGTGTGGGACCTGCAGGGTATTACAGCTGAGTGAGCAAGGCTCTGTAGCTGTGAGGGCTTATGCCAACTAACTCTGTGCTGACAGACTGGCTGGTGGGGCTTCCAAGTGACAGGTATGGGACTGTTGTAAGTGCAGACCAGGTTTCAAGGGTGGCATAAGCTGTGGGAGCTCCTTGGTTCTCAGTATTCAGTCAAGGACAGAAGAAGATTCACCTCTCTTCTCCTCCTCTGACCTAAAACATATTGCTGAGGTCTGTTCTGCAGGTTGAAACTTTCCACTAGTAGATGTTCACACAAATTTGGCTATATCTGGCAATCTTCATATGTTGGTATACAGTCATTTCATACTTATATTCCTCTGAAAAACTGTGTATTTTCCTCCTTCAACAAATTTCAAAGAAAATACGCCAACAAAACGCTGATAGAGAAATTCTGCATATTTCAGTCAGGAAACTGAAACCTAGAATACCTTCTGAGCCCCTGTCTGTGCAGCTGCATGTTGCTTTGTCCTTCAGGGCTGACTTAGGGTAGCTGTGGGGATTAGTAGTCTGAGTTCTCTGACTTACATGCATGTAATATTAATGAAATATTTTAGTGGAAATCTTGCTTTTACGTTTCAGATTTGTTTCATTGCTCCAGTTGGTGGATTGAAACTGCCATCACAGCAGCTGCCTGAATATCATGTAACACAACATGCCTTGATGCCTTGTCATATTTCAGTGTTTGCTTGCAGCATGAACAGTACTAAGCATTGTGTTGGTTTTTTACGAAGGTCTAGAGTTAGTGAAATAGAGAGGATCTTTTTTCCTTCACTTTCTCACAACCCCCAAGTTCTCATGCCTTTCCACTATCCCTTTCACAGATTTAGTGATCCACCCTTTACTGTGCCAGTGCTTGAGGGCACTTGAACTGTGATAAGCAATGCAGTAGAGAAAGCCTTTGTAGATGCTTCTGCATGTGGTTTCCTGAATATACTGAGGTCTTCCTGCATATAGTGAGCAGGTAACACTATAATAACTGAACAGTATAGTTATACTGTATAACAAGCTACAAGGTTTATTAGTCAAGAACTCTTTTTGCTGGGGGTCTTAAGACCAAACCCTACAGCATTTCATGGAAATTCAGTACTTGTGATGCAACTCTTTGGGGAGTTTCTTATGTGTAGAACGCAATTTCTGATCAAAAGGAAATATTGTAGGGTGTTCAATAACCTGATCAATAGGTGATCACTGAGATGTACAAGATCAAGTTGTAAGTTGGATGAATAAGCTGGATGAATAAGAAGAAACAGAAATATCAATTAATCTTTCCAGTACTGTAGAGAAGTGTCTTAACTGTCGGGCTTTTGATGAGGATGCAGGAGTCTGATTTTTGTGCCTTCTTTGTGTGAAAACTCTCAGAGTCTTTATCCAGTTCTAAAATTCCTCTTTTACTTTTTTGCTGGTATTAAAAATTTATGTTTTTGCAAAATGAAAACCTTGTTATCCAGCCAGATAGAATAATTAAAGTTGTAGGTGTCTTGTGAACGTGAAGCAAAGAGGAAGAAAATGTGTTAATTTATTGGCTCTTTGTGAGAGGAAAGTCTGGGCTTCATTTAAAAGTCAAATGTAAATATTTTTTTTCTAACTTTGGCTTGTGGCAGTTCAAGATTTGACATATTCTCATTTTTCCTAGCAAGCTGCTAAGGATTCAGACCAACTTGATGGAAATATACCTTTGACAGATGACAGCAGGATTTCATGAGTGATTTCTATCTCAAGGCGACTGCCCCTTCTCCACAGCCAGCAAGTAGCAACAGCGTTTTAAAAGAAGGATGTCACAGAGCAGCTTGGTTTTCTCAGTTGTCATCATTATTTGTTTCTCTCCTGGCCAAACCACCAGAAGCAGGTTAAGAATGACACAAACTAGCAACAAATCATAGGGTGGAGGACAGAGCATGTGACAATGCCCTGGCTATGGTGCAAACATTTGAGCTACATTTCGAAAGCCTGGATTTGTGTTCAGCAGAGTTCATGAGTGAAAAATAAAAGCCTCTGATGATAACAATCAACAACCTCAATCTCATTAGTGTCTACTCTTCAGAGAAGAGGCTGGAGTGGATCCCATGAAGCTGTGATTTGGTTCAGTGCACTGGGGAAGGTTCCTAGAAGCATTACCCCAGCTTCTTTACACTGTGCGCTGAAGGGAGAAAAACAACATTTGGCAATTTGTTGTCAATATTTGTATAACTCCTGATGCCACTAAAACTGCATATGTAGGCTTTAAACTAACAAAAACAAAGCCATGGCCAAGCTGGAGAGCTGGATTTGTTTCCATGCACAATTAGGTTTATTTGTTTAGGTCTCATTTTATTTGCTTTCAGATGACTCAGATAGGAGTATTGCAATCCTTTCAAAGTGAAGTAGTGTTCTGTGTATTTTGGGCATTGGGCTTAGCCAAATGTGGAAAGAATTGGCTGCTCAATAGTATTTTCCTATCCAGAGGTTTTTTCAAACTTTTGAGAGGAACTGAAGGAATGTCCCTTCCATGCCAGGCTTTCCCCCCCTTCCCCTTCACAGCGTCTCTCTGCATTATTGTTAAAGAGCACAGGAATTTTAAAACACTCTGCTATTGTGCAACTGTTAGCAACTGCTCTTATTAATTGCTTTACCATTATGCTGCATATTTAAATTCTCACTGGTGTCATCCATAACATGTTGGTGTGAGTGTCTTTTGACCCATTCCAATAGAATATATCAGTGGGGCCTTGCTCAGAATCTTCCATCCTGCTAGACCAGCACTGGGTTTGCTGGAAATGATTTCCTGCATACATGAAGGGATATGTACATTTTGGCAAGTAGCCAAGTTTTCTGTTGGGAATTAGTCACTAAGGGCAGATTATTTTCCAGTGGACATGCTGGTATGCTATCAGTTAAGAGAATTGTCTTAAATCTCAGCACCATGGTGTTTCTTTTATTCCCCAGCCTCTCCAAAAATAAAAGAAACCAAAAATGCTGGGGGTTTTTTTGTCTCTTTTGTCTTATATGTATAGGAGGCAATGGCTTTTAATTAGTGCTTTAGGCACCACTGTATTTTGGGGGGATTTTTTTTCCCTTTGTTTTCTTCTGATAATTTTGCTTCTAGAAATACTACCTCAGACAATATTTAAAGTGGAGACGATATGAATGGATCCACATTTATTTCTATTTCTATGAAACATAAAGGATTTCCTGCACTCACCAGAAGTATGCATTTGATTTATAGCTTTCCTTAATGCTCTTCCCACTCACAGTCATAAAAGAAATATAGTAACAAAGGATAATAGACAATCTATTTTAAAATTTGCCCTGATAAATCCAAACTGGAACTTCATTCAGTCTTAAATGTAAATTCTAAAACTGGGGATGTTTTCCTAATCAAGAACAATAAACGTGGCAAGTGTCTCTGTGGAAGGGAGCGGCGGCTCAGCTCGCTGCTGGCCCAGTGCTGTGCACGCACCTCGGGGGCAGACAGGGTCTGCACATCACAGAGTCCTCCCCGTGCAAGAGCTTCCTCTGTGTGTCTGCTTGACCCTGGGAGGGACTGAACAGTGCTTACAGGATGGGATTTGTTGTTTTTTTGGTTTTTTCTTGCTTTTTACAGGATAGGAACCCAAAATATATCTATGACAAATGACCACATTGAGGAGGAATGTAAATCTTCAGCTACAATAAAGAAGAAAGAAATAGTATAAATTTCCAAGCCTGTGTTAAAGAAACAAAACCCAGAAGAAATAATAAGGTGGGCAAACTGGATGATGCCTAGAGATCTGTTCCATATGACATTGTGTTTCCCTCCCTCTAGCTGTGGAGAACTGTCAGAATAGATCAAACCCATTTAGTGGCCTTACTTAACATGGTATCACTTTATAACCCCTTCAGGGCATTTCAACATTAGGCCTGGAGAGCTGTCAGACAACACAGTCCAGTGTGCTGTCTGCAACTCTCCTGCCCTTTCCCCACACACACCATTTTGCTGTGTGCTGTTCTTCAAGTCCAGTCCAAGGCTGAATGAGACTCTGGATTTCACTGGAAGCTGAGAGAGGAGGCTGGATCAGGACCTGTCAGAGCTTGCATTCTATGGGCTAGTGTTAAACATGTAAGTTGATTATCAAAGTATTGTTTTGATGCAGGACACTGAATTAGTTTGACTTCTATTGACTAGTAAATTTACAATTAGTTTTTATACACTGAAAATGTGTAACCATTCCAGATGCATATCCTTCGAGTGCATAGGAAAATATAGACACTAACTGTATTATAGGTCCCTCATAACATAAGAGACTTCCTATATTAAACTGATTTTTACAGTGTTTGAGCTGCCTTAGTTGCCATGTACAATTAAGTGGTAAGACAGAGACATTTTTGGCAAGTTATATGTATCTTTTGCATTTTTTACTTACAACACAGTGTGAGCTACAGCCGGGCAGGTTGTGATTTCAATCTAAGGTGGTTTCACCCCTTCCTTCCTGCAGATGTGTAGTTGTGTGTAGGCAGATACTTGCTGATGCCTAGCTAGTAATTCAAATATTGAGACTTGTGGTCTTACCACCACTTCCTGATGTGCTTTACAGGTAAGCCTGAAAGAGGAAAGAGACCCTGGGGAGGAAAATTAGAAGAAAAGAAGTTAAGGATTTAGAGCATCAGCCTTGAAGCTACAAGGCAGTCAGGACATGGAAGGAATCACAGAAAGCAGACTGTACTTCCTCTTCCATGTGATGAGGGATCTGAACAGTTTAAGACTAGTAAAAACTTATGGCTGTGCCAAGCACAAGTAAGATAATGCACATGTTAATCCCATGTTATCCTATCCCTGTCTTCCCTAAGACAGAATGAAGTCTGTATCTGAATGCCTGCTCCTCTTTAACTTCAGGGTAAAGTAAAATACCTCATTCTGAAACATCTCTGGAGGCTGTGAGTAAATCATAGTCCAGAAAAGACATACACGCTTTTCATCTGTTGAGAAGTATTACATCTTAGCTGAGGGTGGGAAGGAGGTGGCTATTAGCCATGAAGGAGTAATTTATGTCACTTGAACATTAAACATATCTTAATGACTAACGACAGCACCAAATGCTGGGAAGCATGAGGAGAAAGAAGGGTGGAGTAAGATGAACCATCAATGAAGCTTTGAGATCTGAGCATGGCAGAATCCAGGAAGGCTCCAAAGGCTCAGAGGATACTTTGCCTGGTATCCTCTGAAACTGGATTTTTTTCTCTGTATCTGAGGCTTGGTACACATAGTCTGATTTAACCTAATAAAAGAGAGGATAAACTGCAGTCTGCTTTGATCCACAGGTGCTACTTGTCAAAAAACGTCTTTTCTCCCCCACTAACACAGATCAAGCTGTCATTGAAAAATCAGTTATTTTGATAACCCAGCTTTTTTGTGATGTTTCACTTTCCACTGATAGTCTTTATTACCTTGTCCTGTTCATTTTAAACAGGACCTTCAGTCTTCCATGATTAATAATGTAATTACAGTGATACATGTTTATTTCCTCATTGCTGGATTTAGTAAAGTTGAATTTCCCATCTTTGAACTTCATCAAAGTAAAACATACCAGGTATCTTCATTCCAGCAAATTTTTCTGTGTTGCTTTTCTTATTGTTACTCATTTCCTTGTACTGTATCTATAGCTGTGTGGTCACTTACCAGCAGATAGGAGCTTCCTCTGTATGTGCTGTCAGCTGTGCCTGTAATTAGCAGGTTGCAAAGCCCAACTCATAAACTTGCAGCTGTGTCTTAACACTTCTGTAAAATGGCCACGTAGCTTCCAGTTGGCCCTGAGTGCCTAAACACCTGTCTGCAACAGACCTTATAATAAATCCTGTGAGTCAGTGTGGTGGCTTCCTAGACAGAGGAGTGCTGGTGTGCCTGTTTATGCCAAGATGGCACAGACTTGAGTTAGAAGACCAGTAGAGCTAAATGTCATGTAGGCAGGTCACATGTACAAGGTAGTATTTGCAGTGCTGAGCAATAAGGTACAAGTGAAGGTAAAACTGCAGGTTGTGAGATCGTAGGATTGCAACTTGCAACAAACCTACAAATATGAATGAGGAGAACATGGCGCTGTGTAGGAGAGGAAATCCTTTTCTAACTTCTCCGAACGTACATGCAAAGCAGAATTGCTGGAGAGGACTCTGATTCATGGTATTTCCCCTTTCTTCTCTCCTTTCTTCTCTCTATTATCACTCAGGGAAGTGTGGGTAGGGGATTAAACCACTGTGAAAATACCCATGCCATTACAGTATCTGCCAGCCATGTGGAGAAAAGCCAGTGTGCCAGAGAGCAGCAGGTCTGTGGTACAAAACATGCTTGTATGAGTGGGTGAATCTGGGGGATATGAAACTCCATGACAATGTTTAACCATGCATGGCCAAGCTCTCACTTCCATATGAAAGGAGGAAACCTCTGTGTTTGTACATCAAGACAAAAATCCATCTTTTCACCCTGCTTTCATTCACCCCTTGTAAAGCTTTATGACTAAGTCTGTTGTGCCTCCTCTTTGTCTTGTGCTTTGTTTCTTCTTCCCAAGCACCCCACTGAGGAGCCATGCAGGATGTGCACAGTGCTGCCAGAATCTGTAGTGTTCCTTGGGAGTGGGTGCTGTGTGTCTTGCTTGCTGTGTGCAAATACTTTTTGAGCCCAATCTTGCACTTTGTTTAAATGCCTGAGTGCTTGCTAAGGGTCCGGCTTTCCGGAGGACCACGTGTGACAGCTTTGCATTGCTTTTGGGAGTCAGACATACTCTCACTACATTTCAAAGGGACAGTCATCCCAAGAATGGTTATTCCCAAACTGTCACTTTGCTGCAGGGTTTCCACTGGGATGACATCTGCTGAATTCATGCAGGGGTGCTGGCCCAGGTACCATGGACCATGACCACTGGAATGGCCATTTTCAGCAAACCCTAGTTAACCAGACCCTCTGCAATATCTAAGTTTCCAGCTAAAAGCAAAAACTGAGCCGTTTGCAATGAAATGTACCCCTTGCATAGTAATGTGTGCATGTAAGGACATTCTCAGAAATAAATAAAAGCTGTGCTGGTAGCTGTCGGTGCTTTACAGCAGCTCCAAGAGTCCTTTCTGTTTTCCTCAGCTAAAATGGTGCCAGGATGCTTTTGTTGCCTGACGGGCTGCTGGCAAGAGCCTCCCTTTTGGATAGTGCTGATTGTAGTGTTGCTTACTGCTGATGAGCCTGGCAGCCAGGCTCTGTCCCACCACCCCTGCCAGGAGCAGGCGGCCTGGGGGCCACCAGCTCTGGGCACCAGGCACCCTCCCAGGGACAGGCTGAAGCTGGACTGGGACATTGTGCCTGTGGCCAGGCTGGGCAGGGCTGTGGGGAGCTCGAGACTGGTCCTGCTGTGGTGGTGCTGGGCTAGGGACCAATGACCCCAAGGGTTAATGAAATGGGGTCCTGGACAGGGTGAAATGTGGGAGCCCTGGGGGGGTGGCTGTGCCCTCAGGACCACTTTGGCTCTCCAGCACCAGCTCCAGGCTTTGCAGGGTCCCGCTGGCAGCTGCTGTCTGGCTGTGGGCCTGGGGATGGACACACCTGCCTGCTCTGTGCTGAGGCCTCCCCGAGGGCCTTCTCTGGGTCATAAACCTGGAATTTAATCAAATACCAGATTGTAATGCTTCTGCCAGAAGAGGGTGACTGCTGGAGTCTGGCTGTGTTCCTGGACAGCTAAAGATGCTTCAGGAACGCTGATGTCCCTCGGGTGCAGCCAGATGAAATTATCATCTGGACAGGCAGCAAACAGAGCCATTTGTTAAAGGTGAGTGCAAACCCTCAGCACCAGCCTGGCCTTCTGGACATATCAAAATGCTTGTGCTGGTTTGAATTGAGGTCTCCCTGCAAACCCAGAGTAAGTTTGCCCTTCAGCAGAACACATTTAAATGGAAAACCAAGGACAATGTCAGTATGTGAAAAGTGATCTCACAGAGAGCTAAGCAGACAGGTAAAAGGATCCCAATGCCATGGTTAGGTAAGTAGGACCTGAGAATCACTTGCTGCTTAACAACTGCTGAGGAAAAGATGGCAGGATAGGAGAGGCCTCAAACTGTTTCAGAGGCCTGACTTTCACCTCTGTGCTCATGGCAATATTCTTAATTTGTGCAATATTTTTCACCCAAGAAACAATGTTGTTGAAGATGAAACGATACTGCTGATGAACTGTTTGGTGTTACCTTTCCAGTCAAAAAAGTGAAAGGGTGATGCATTTGTCATACTGAAATGATGTCACTTTGGGAAGGGAATAATGTTTTTGTACTACGAGATAATTAATGTCTTCTATCCCTGAGGGTTTGATTAAACTATCAAGTACCAAGTGACATCTTTGTCATATGACACTTCTTTGGAAACTGTAAGTGCCAGAACAGCATTTCAGTGTATACTTTGGCTAATGTAGAGCCACTGCTCCTCCCCAGGGCTGAATTTGTCATGACTCCTGGGCAGTGAGGAATCTTTGGTCTCTTGAAATAGGTTATTTCATTTTTTGGAGAGAAATAAGAAGACAAAAGCAAGGGATTAATAAATTTTTAGGTAGAATTCCTGCAGCAAGGAATTGTGATCAATATGAAAAAGCAGTACTGAGCAATACTGAGACGTTAGTCTGTGTTGTTTGGGAGAAATACTTTGCATTCCACAATAGGCACAAAGGGAGATATTATTAATATTATTTTTCTGTAGGTGTTTTAAATACAGGTAACTAATGCTGGCACCAGTAAAGTTACTTGTATTGAAGGCATTACACTGATAAAATGTGAGGAATACCCATCTGAGACCAAAGAGATTAGGTAAAGAAAAGGAAGCAAAAATAAGAAGGACATACAGATGACAGAAATTAAAAATTACACAAATATGAGACAAAGCAATTGTTAGGAAATTAATCTAGGAATTACCCCAACACACTGGAAATCTGTGGGCCCTGGTGGTCTGGTAGATTACACTGTCCTAGCTGCTACCACTTCACTTTTAAAATGTAAAATCTGTCCTGATGCTCAAATGTCTTCAGCCATTATGTTCAAGTTCCTGCAAGTGCTGTGCAAGTAAAATTCGTGCACACCAGCTCTGTCAGAGCAGTGAATAACAGCAGGTGAAAAAATAGAAAGCTAATTAAAACTTAAATCTTAAAATCCTGTTGCAATTCCATCATGGGACTTGACATTAAATGAATTTTCATATATAAATAAGGGGTAAACATTTTGTTTTGTATTCTTATTTCTTTCCTCCTTTTAAGAAAGTGTACCATTATATTTTATAGTGTACAGTTATCATCACATGCAAAGAGTTTATTTCCTGTTCTATAACTTCATGACTATCAAGAGCACCAGTCATAATGCTTTGTGGCTCCCTAGGTTTCCCAACTGGAAGGAAGTTTGGTGAGTAAGTTAAACAATAGACATGAAAAAAGTAAAGGAAGAAACATCCCCATAACTCTACTAAATATCTTAAATTCCATAGGAGGATGAAATGAGTAAAACCCCAAATGAAATTCAACTTGAAATCTTTTGTTGGATTTTGTTTTAAAACTTTTGTAAAAGATTCAATAGCTGTTTTAACTCAATCCCTAAACTTCTTTTGGATGAACCTTAGTTTTTGAGATTCAGACATTTTACTGGCAGTAATCTTTTGTTGGTGTTAGAAGACTTCAGGCTTGGATTCCTCAGATTATTTCATTCACCTATGTCTGCCAAAATGCCAGTGGACACGCAGGACTGAAATGGGAAGATTTTGAATTGTTGCCCCATCATTCAGAAACTGAAGCTCACGATATATTTCCTTCTTTTTCACATGCAGCAGTAGAAATTGTCTCCAATTTCAGTCATCTTGAATAAAAATTATTTTGCTGTCACAATGTGAAAAGCAGAGAAAATGTGAAACAAAAGGCGTTGAGTCCAAACACATAGTTAACTGACCAAGTTAGTACAAAACTCTCCCTAAGAATCTCAGATTTATTTAAGTCCTTTATTAAAGAATTATGTAACTTGATGTCTCTTGTTTTATTTGCTCTAAGGATTTGTGTGTTTCTTAGCTTGCAAGGGCATGGGACTGGAATCTCTCATGGCTCCAAGAAAGGAAGTTGTTTTTTTCTGGGGTAAATTTCCTTGCTTGATAGAAACTACTTGTATATTCTCTCCTTAAGTGAGCTTTTTTGTGTTGAAAAAGAAACCAATTAACTGTTGTGGCTTTGGCTAGAAATATGAACTCATACTGTTAGACAAGGAGCAAGAGCTATCTTTATTCACTTGTCCCTGTAATTTATATCGCTGCCCAGGTCACTTTGTCACTATTTTGCATTATTCTGTAGGAACCTGGTTCATAGTCCTTCAAACAGCTCCTTGAACCTACAGTTTAGGGTACGTCCCAAAAGCTTTCAGAAAATCTAAGAACAAAGTCCCACCATTTCCTGGAGGTAGACTGAGGGTAGTATCTTCCACTAAACAAAGGCTAAACCTTAAGTTTAATGTTGACAGAAGGTGAATTTCTTGTAAGATAGCTGTGATTGAAGCAAATTTTTATGCAGTACCTTTTGAGGCTCAGTAACATATAGGAGAAAGTGATGATGCATGATGATGCCACTTTGGTGGCACTGGTGTCATCATTTTAAGAACAAGAAGACCCTTGTGCACCTATGGAAGGAAAAATCGAAGCTCACCTGTGGAGCAGCTTTTGACTTTCCCTTATGAGTGTCATTATGTAGGGCTGAATTGTTTTGGAGATTTGAAAGAGTAACTCTGATGTGAGGCATCAAAAAGAATGAGTTGTTTATATACTTACATGGTGAACTAGTCCTGTTATTGCTGTGGGTGAGTTATCTGACTTTTCATAAAGAAAAGAGAGTAATAATTTGGATTTTTTTTTGAGATTGATTTACTTTTCAATGTTAAAGAGCTAGAAGATGGCAGTTTTCACCTCTGGATATCTTAGATTGTGACAATATGCAAAGTTTTGTAGGAGCCTTCATGATTGTCTCTAGGCAGCCTGTTGAAGATAAATGAAACATTTTGAATTATCTGAGTTATTCAAATAGGAAATAATTATTTGAAGTAGTGAGATGTGACTTTTGCACTTTGTAGGCTTACTTTAGTAGAGCAGAAGTGAAATGCACACTGCCAGAATTTTTAAGAGCTCTGAACTTTTCAGAATCAACCAAATATTTGTTCTACGCATATGGTAGACCTGAGGTGTGTCTGTGTGTCTGCTTTTGCACTATTGAAAACATTCCCAGACTTCACAGAGACTATCACCTGGTCTATAATATTCTCAGAAGAGGGCAGACAGTGGGATCTGATGTTGCACAGTCTATTTGCTACGATCTGTTACTGCTGGCAACTGGGTATGTGGAATTTATAGGTGAATGCCCTACTCAGAGCTTTGGGAATTCAATCTTCTCGTGCTTTTTTTGATAAACTGTCTTTTGCTGAAAAAAATTATGGCAGCATGGATTCTTATTGTTGGTATATTGAAGAGCACGCAGACTTTTGAAAAGGACCAACATATTTTATTAAGTGATAAAGAAGAGAGTATGGAGAGCTGAGGTGGAAACTGAGGCTAAAATTATACCACATTTGAATTTTTTTTTTCTGTGAAGGTACTTGTGCCCTTTGCTGAAACCATTCCTGCTGGACACTTAAATGGAAGCGTTCTGCCCTAAATGGACCTTGTGTCTAAGTGAATCTGGCAATTCCTATATTAAACCATTTCTAGAATATACAAATAAAGGAGCTGACAGTTTATAGAATTCTATTTAACTTATATCAATTTCTTTCCATAACTCTTTTAATGTGTGGAAATGAGGATACAGGTATTCACAGAGTTCATAGTTTATTTCATTCTGATTCATTATTATATTGGAAAGACAAGTCACTGTTATAATAATTTTTTTCCTTAGCTGCTGATAATTTCTTGATCATGTTAGTTTTGGAAATTTTTATTCTTCAGTTTATTCTCACAATATGTGAATTTTTTTCATGTTCCAAATTTTGGTCACGGGCTGTCTTGTTTCTATAAAGTATTGCCTTGCTTTGATTTGTTCCTCAGAATGATGGGTGATGATAAAGTTCTTCTTGCAGGAGACCTGCAATTGCCCTGGTGTGTTTCTATTCTTGGACCACCACACTGGAATTTAAGAAATGGTAGAACCATAACTGAAATACTTATGTGTTGCTAATTGATACATGAAATAATATGCTGAAGAAAGAATTTTGGCCCCTTTTTTGAAGGTCTGGGATTCTAGCCAACCGTACCACTAGCACTAGAATTAGGTAGGATCATCAGGTATCGTAACACCAGATTTTTCAGTTGACTGGATGCAGCTCATGTTGGCACTTCATTTTTAAAGTGTTTGGTTGAATCTCTTTTCCTTTATTAGTTGTGTTGCAACAAAATATACTAAACATTCTTCACAGAGCAACTGGAGGCCTGGAGAGAGGGGTCAGGAAGAACAGATGTTGCTTTGTAGATGCAGGTTAGAAGTTCATTCAAATGGGAGGGAAAATAACTATGTGTCACAATAGGATGCAGGAAAACAAGAAAGGGGCAGCAAGTCATACGTGTCTCCAGGCAGCCTTGCATCTATAGGATGCAGCTCTCTCAGAAGGGTGGCTTTTTTGCTATTCTGAATCTCCAGAAGGCACAGAAAGCATTAATCTGAAACATGAAACCGGGCCCAAGGTCCTAAGCCACACAGAAATAGCAGTGTTGTTTCTTTTTCCAGATGAGTAATTACACTTTGGAGCCAAGGAGGAGGGGCTTGGAATATCACTTGAAATTACTTCCCCTCCACACACCTCCACATTTTTTAAAAGACTTTCCACGCAATGAAGTCAGTGCAAAGTTCTTAGGAGCACAGAAATGGTGATGAGTACACAGTGCAGGAAGAGTGCCTCTTGAGAACTGCTGGGGGACTGTTTAAAAAAAATAGAGGGAAAAGGGAAAAGATCAGTTTAGATTCCGGGTTATTAAATCATGGAGACACATTCAAGGTCCATTCCAACCATTCTGTATCACCAGAAAATGTCCCATTCACTCTGGCCCAGATACACAGGCTGTTGCTCTTCTTTTTTATTGTTAGGATGGTCCACGCTGAAAGTGATATGAACTATCCAAGTTTCCTAGTGGAAACATTAAATTTCATTATATCTGCCACAAAACTGAGCAGTATTTAGGACAATCAGCTGAGAAACCCATCTTCATAAACTTGTGCTTCTGCCTTTTTGTTCTTGACCACCTTCTTTCCACAAGAGTAAAAAAAGCTTTCCTTTTCCTTCAGCTTCTCCCATGTTTATTTTGCTGTTCTTGTTAGCATCACTCTTTTTCCTGACTGCCTATATTCCTGTTTTCATTCCTTCTTAATACTGAGCTTGGCTATTTGTGGATCAGTATCACTCTCCATTACCATGATGTGCAAAAGCTATCTCTAAAAATTATCAAAGTACCTAGTAAATGTCACAGTACATTGCCATACTCATTAGAAAACCCTGAGTGCTCAGGGTAGAGTTCTTTGGAGGGCTGAAAATTCATTTGGGTTTTATTTGGGACAAGATCCATGATGGGGAGGTTTTGATACATTGATTGCATTGGCCTAGAGGATAAAGCAGCTGCAGTCTTGTTGATCAGAATTAATTTTAGTTTCTGGAGTTCAGTCTGTCAACTGCTTTAGAAATTAGGAGCAAATTTTCAAACCAGCTTCCAGTTTTCCAACCAGTTTCCACAGCTTTTGGAAGGACATCTTGACACAGGGATCTGAGTCCAGGAGAAAGAGGACAGAGGAAGTGTGTCAATGCTTAAAAATTGTGTTTGTTTTGCTACAGCAAATAGAGCTGCATGATTTTTGACCTGACCAAGGTATGGGTTGATCTTCACTAAGTAGTAAGGAGCAAGTTTTCCAGCAGACCAAAGGAGGGAAGAGATGCTTTCTAGCCATCCACACCTATAAGGGTATCAGTCAGTACCCTGTTTACCGTATGGCTGTGATAGCTCTTAAAGTTTCAGGAGTATTTGCAGGCCCTTCAAGCATTTTTCCCAGTCTGACCAACACTGACTCAGTCTTGTTGGAGTTCAGCATGAGCCAGTCAGCCATACTTTACCAGAGAGCTGAACTTCTCTTGGTGTTCTGTCTTTTCAATAATAGTAATAGCTGTAACTGTTGAGAATGTGTGTCCTTGCAATGTTATCAGCTATGCCTCTGTCACCTTATAGTATCCACCACAGGTTAACAAAAAGAATACGTGTGACCCTGCAGGTGAAGGCCTGGACTGAACATACAATTACACAACTTTCTGAGCTCTGCTTCAAACAAGATGTTGCAGGTACCACAAGCAGGGTCACCTTTTTTCTGAATCCAGCATTTTCATGGCTTATTGCACTCCTACATATGGGTCTATGCGGGAGTATCAGGGTTTTTTCTGTATTAGGGATGGTTAGAGTGGCAATAAAGACAGTCTCCGTTCTGTGTCCTGATGTGAACCCTGACTGTGAGGCCTCCAGAAAGCTGGCACTTGTATGCTGTTGGCATTTTCTGATTACTGTGTTTTTAATCATTTTGCCCAGAAATGAGATGGGAATTGCAGATATCTACATGGATAATGTTTTCTTCCTGAGGAGTGGAAAAACTGCTTACTTTTCAAACAGCTTGATAGGTGAATCTCTCTGACTGAGGCAGTGACTATTTCCATCTTTGGCAGGCAAACTTCTGCATTGTTACTAATAGAGAAAGCCACAAAACTGATTCTAATTTTTTAGCACTTTTCTTAAGTTTTGCCATGTGGATATGGGATGGGATGAAACAGATAATGGTATTTGTTGAAAGATGAAGCATTTATTCTCTATGTGGATTTACTTGATCTTACCAGTCCTGTTATCTTGATGATTCTTCACAGGTTCCAGGGCTTCGGTCTAACACTGTAATTAAACTGCCTGGCTTGATGAGCTGCTTTGTGTAGTGAACTTCTGATTCTGGTTTTAACTGTGCAACACCTTTAAAAGAGTGGTTTCTGTCTGTCTGATTCATTGGTCTTGAGCCACCTCTGAACTATGGTGAATTTCCTATCAGCGTATGCAGGTTGGAATTTACGTGTTGATGACAATTAACATCAAGTCATTGGGCTGCTGGTTAAGCCATTATTTGAACCCTGTTTGTGAGTGAACTTTCCAGTGATGAGATTCTTTTCTGAAGCAGACCTGTTTGGTGAGAAAACTCCAAAGCACTGAGAAAGCAGTGGTGAAACTTTGGCTTGGTAGCATCCTAATCAAACCAGAAAAGTGTTGTGTTGGTTTCACTCCCATGAGCAGCTCCGAAGTGTCCAGTTCTATGCATAAGATCTGTAGGGCGCGTACCTTGTTCAGCCACTGTGCTTTCTCTGTTGGACCTCTTTCAGTGAAATCTTATAGATACTACTTTCCTATTGGTCTCTGGACCATTAGAAGGTTCTTGTTTTAAATAGAATGCAGCAACCCTCTATTGGTTCATTCTGTGATTTCTTCTCAGAGACAAAGAGTTGTGTAGACTCAAAAATTATCAGAAATTGTCCTGGACAAGGCTGTCTAGTCCTGACTCACCACTCAAGCTCCCGACATATCAGACAGCTGTTAGTGTAATAATAAGGAATTAGTTCTTGTGCTTCATATACTACAATTTAGCTTTAGGGATGGGAGAATGGGTTGCTTTGTTTCTTGAGTGGGTTTTTTTGTTTTGTTTTAAATGAGAACTCTGACTCTATTTCTGGAATGTCTGAAACTCATTTCTCTTTGTCGTCATTCATAATCGATTCCAGAGCTATCAAGTATTTCATAAAATGGTAGCTGCAGATATTTTTCCTACATCAACCACTGGGACTAAAAATTAAATGCACATAATAGGGCCAGAGTATCAAGACACATGTGACACTTTATTAAGCCTGTGTATATCATAGTTTACAGCCTCAGAAAGTTATTGTTCTTTTCTCTGATTATATTCTCAACTACTGTTCCATTCAAGTGTAGCCAAAGACATGTCATTCTTGTTCTAATTCCTATGAACAAAGCACACAGCTTTTAGTTTTCATTCTTGGCCTCATTAATAATGATAATCCAAAATTACAAAGCAAATGTAAACAGCAAAGAAATTCTAGGTGATTGTCAAGTTCCACTTGAGGATACACATTTCAGGAGTCCCATGTATTCAGCTTATCTGACAACCAACCAGTTCTTTCATTACTAATTTCAAACTGCTGGAAAAGATAATGAGAAGCATTTCCCAAATGAAGTAAGAAAAAATAATGTTTTACCCACTAAAAATCTCCAAACACTTGTTATTCAGAATCCACATGTAGAGAAACATGGCTGTGCATCTGTCTCTAAAATATGTGTGCCTGAGAAAGGAACACAGTGGTATTCCAGGCCAGCAAAGGCTACTTAAGACTCTATAGGTGCACTTTTTTGACCATTCCAGAAGAAGTTCAAGACACACTGGTTATGAAGCCTACAGCATTTCCTCCTTTTCCTCATTCCATCACATTTTTGTGTATATAAACACAAAATGCTGTTAAGTACTGCTTCCAGACGCAGCTTTTAGGTTAGTGAAAGAATACCCAGTACAAACTAGTTTGCTTACCTCCAGTGGGAGCTTATAGGTGTGGGGAAAAGATATGAATGGAAAATGCCATCCTGACTATTATACTCTATTTTTATTGTATTTTGAAATATTTACATATGAGCATTTAAACATAATTATTGTGAGTAATGGAGCCAGGGAGTTGTTCCTTCTTATGGCATTAATTCTCATTGTCACTACTGTACATATTATCTTCTAAAACTGGACTTAATCTGTGGTTTGGATTTGTGGGAGCTGCTTTTTTTGGCTTTGTTATGTAACCACACTTACAACTGTGCCAAACAGCTTGCTTGTTTCAATAGGATGATAATTTGTTAAAGCAGGAGGGAGGAGAGAGGGGCTGAAGTGCCACGTCTGCTTGGTTTTGCAAATATGGTACCTCATACCCACAAAGCATTTGCAAACATATAGTCAGCAGTGTAGGTGGAAGCTGTGTAGCATACTTTGGGAATTATCTCTTTTCAAAGTCTCAGAAATCTTGTGGGCTCAAAATATTCGTCAGCATACTGATGTTTAATAAGTTGCCATCTATCAGCTGAAATGTGGTAAATCCAGCATGAATGCTTTTAGCCCACAGAAAATGTAAAGGCAATTTGATGTAGCTTTGCCTGCAGGGAAAGATGGCTAAACTAAGCCACACTACCCTGCATTTGGCCAAACTAAAAGTGTGCAGCCATGTATTTCCAGGGCCTCAGCTGATTTACAATAATTTGACCCATGATTGAGAGTCCTTCTGCACCTCCATTTGCAGCCAGATGATACTCAGAAACGGAGGTCTGGAGGGATGGCTAAATTTAGCTATTTTGAAATTTAATTCAACTGCTTTGGCACCAGAAAGCCTTTCAGAATTTGCTCTGTTTGCAATTTCCATGCATCTGGCCAGGATGCATGGAAAGTACGTGCTCTGACAATGTAACACTGATTATTTTATGGATTTCTACAGTTCAATATTGTGAGCATCCAGGAGCTAACCCCCTCTTTCTGCCTGTGCCAAAATCTTTCAAGTGATTTTATGGAGAAAGGTTTCAGAGAAAAACTCAAGAAAAAAGAGCCATGTGCTTGGGTTTTGCTACCTTTCACTGAATATTCTTGAAAAATTGCAGGGGGATTTGTGGGTTACAAGTGTACAACTCATACTACACAGTGTGTTTCTAAGTACAGTTTCTACTGGCTTGCAGGAAGTAAGGTTTGAATGTCACTCTTGGGCTTTGAATACATTGTAGTGGGAAATGAACAGGAATTACCATTTCATCATGCATCAACTGACAGTTTCCTTTGAAAATTCAACTTCTACTTGATTGCCATATTCTTAAGGCTGGACGAGACATTATAATCTCCTTTGCTTGTCCTTCCATGTGACACAGCTTGCAAAATCTACATTAACTGTTCCCCAAATGAACCAAGCCTAGAACTCAAGCAGGCTCAGCCCTTCAAGTATTTAAATGTCCATCTTTAAGAAGAGTCAGCTGGAAACCTCAAACTGCAACACATTCTATCTTTAGAGGAAAATGAATTTGATTTAAATATGAACTTTGTGACTTGGCCTTCACTCAGTTTTTTCTAAGTAAAATTAGCATCTGGCAAAAATACTCCAACCCCCTTGCTTATTGAGTAATATAGTTCACTGGTTATTTAAAGAAGTGTAAAAAGATATACCAGGGAGACTGCATTCCTTAAGAAGGATGTAGAGTACCTCAAATGCACAATATCCCTTGCTTGGGTATGAAGTGCAGAAAAAAAACAACTGATTACAAAAATTCCTGATCAAAATCAAGATGCAAATAGTCCTCATCTATTCAATCTGCACTGAAGTAATGACCCATTTGGAAAAAAAAAGTTTGGATTTCACTTCTTTTTTTATTTAATGACCAAGTGTAAACACTAAAGAAGGGAATTGACTGATTTTACGAGCTGATTCCCTTTCCTTCCTCCTTGGCTCATGTGTCTCTCTGGTGACTAATGGGGAGGTTGCTTCTCTGGAACACAAGGGGAAAGTTTCAGTAAATTGCAAAAGCATGTTTGTTACTTGGAAGTTTTTTGGCACATTTTTGAGCAAAGTTCATGGAAACTGTAAAACTATTCTGAAGAAAGACTTAGAGGCCACATTATCAAAAAATGAACCTACGCACAGGGACCTGCTTGTGAAAAGTTCATTGCAATGATCAGATCAAGAATCTGAGCTGTTGTGCGTCAAACAGGTGTGCATAAAATACACAACTGCATCTGCAGATGAGGCAGTTTTCCTGTCATGGAAATGTACAACTCTCAGATTTGCATTGTTTTCTCTATGTTTTATAAGGGTGAATTAACTACCTAATTTTATCTGACAATTAAACTCTTTCCTTACCTCTTTCCTTGACCCTTCTGTTTTCCACGTGCAGAAGGTAAAAGTTTCCCCTACAGAACAATCTAATGCTTCTAAAATGTTCTGCCCTCAGAGAAAGCACTCTGAGTGTGCTTGCAGCATATGAAGCAAAATTGCTAATAAGGTTATATTGGAGACTGGTTTGTTCTTACAGTAACTTGATCTCAGTAAGACTTCTAAGTCTTCCTACCAGTAACTTGAGTTTTATTTTCTTATGTGAGGAAAAACATCAGAATCTATGGAATGGGAGGAGAGGGGAGGGGATGGGAGGGGAGGGGAGGGAGAGGGAGAGGGAGAGGGAGAGGGAGAGGGAGAGGGACATCTACTCCACGCA
>JANPWX010000062.1:2210826-2262643 GCA_024734555.1 Trochalopteron elliotii | reverse complement strand
AGTCGTTAGTCCCTACACACAGTTCTCAAACTCCTGTTGTCCATTCAGTATTGGACCAGATGAAAATGCATGGTCTCCAAACACTGAAAAAGCTTGTAGCAATGTAAACTTTCAGCAACTCTACTGCTTGCTTGACAATGTTTGCGTTAGGGAAATTTCTATGTTGAGTTTGGTCCTAAATTATATATTCTACATATCTTTTGATTCCCACAATTAATCACTGCACAGCACCATAAGGAAAGAAGACTTCCATATGCTGTAATGAGAAGCCTCCAAGAAATGTGACTAATAGAGGAAATATGCAGCTTAACCAGTGAATTAATAATTTATGTGAATTGCAAACGAGAGTTTGCATATGGTGCAAGTATGATTACAGATGAAGCTGTTAATGCAAATAAAAGGATCTGAGAAATAGTTGCACAGCTCAGGACCCAACTGCCTTTAAGATCAGGCCATAATAACTCTTATGATTTGGAAAATGCAGGGCTTGGTTACACAAAATATAAAATCTGGGGCTGTGACTTTGGCTTTAGAGTATGATTCTGATCTGAAGAGAGTCACCTCCAAAAATAGGCCTTGCTCATTTTATGAAATCTTCCTAATCCTGTACTCAGAATCATACCTGCTAACCCTGGAGACACAATCCTGTGCTGAAAAACAACAGTAAGTAATGCAGGAAGTGGCACTAGGGCTAAGAGTAAGATGGAAGGAGTCACCCCACACAGTTCCTTGCTTTGGGACAGAAATGAGTTAAAAGCTGGGATTTCCCTGTCATGGAAAATATTGTCACTTTGCAAATTGCTCTCCTTCAGAATGAAAACAGTTTGAAACTTCCTGTGGAATGGAAATTCTGTTGAAATACCCTGTAAAAAAATGTGTCACAGTACAAACAGAAGGCCTCCCAATCTGTAAAGTAAAGGGTTTCTCCCTTGATTTAGACACAGCTGTCCACTTGTAAAATAAAACATGAGAATCAGCTCATAGAATATTGACAGCACTGTACATTACACATCCTTTTAGGCAGCATTGCTACACTACTGCATGAAATGTCAATAACAATATGTTTAAACCCCTAAAAATAATTTACTTTTCATAACAGATTTCATTTTCAAATGTTTGTAGATTGCCTGGATTTGGTTTCAGGGCAATTTGAAGTCTTGTCAAAAATTTGGCTTCAGATTAAAAAAAATTCTTTTTTAATCCCTTAAAGACCAGTGCTTAGAAAAGATAAAGCCATGTCAATCCCATGCAGAGTTGCAGCGCTGGTACCTCACGCAAACCAGCACACCCACATGACCGAACAAAGCGCCGTGGATCTGTTTTGAATTGGCTCCTGTCGGGACGTCCATCATAATGGTGTCTGTAAGTCTGAGAATGTAAAGCTACTTGCTTTGTGGCCAACCTCTAACTACTAATAAGGGTTAGGGAGAAAGTTTCCTTGGAGGCAGTTCATCCCCTAATTGCTTGTGCAGATTTTCTAAAGTCCTTCTCAGATGAAGTTGGCATTAAGTCCTGTCAGAGCCTAAGGTTTAGTCCACAAGGACAGCAGCAGCTCCTATACTCCCCCTGCCATGCCTGCCAGTGCTCCAGGGGCCACACTCCAGTGAGAACTGGGGGGCACTGGAGACAGCAGAGGGCTTCAGTCAGGGCCAGGTGCCAGCTCAGGCAAAGCAGAGCCCTGTCAAGGGTGGCAGATGTCTAGTGACAGCAAGAAAAGCTCTGCAGCTTCCTGAGTCTTTTGGAGGTCTTGCTCCTTGGCTTGTCACTATGGTTTGGCAGGGGTGAGCAGGAGGGCAGAGGGGCAGAGTTGTTGAGTTTAGGGTCTCTTCCAATGTCAGGACGAGTAATGGGGGCTGTACCCTCAGTCTTTGTCATATCTCTGCCTTTTGCCCTCCCCTCCAATGGCAGAGTCTGACCTCTCATCCAAAGGGAGGCAAAATACATCTTAGTCTTCTCTGCTGAGAATCCAAGAATCCATTCTGATGCAGTGGCCTACAGCTCCTTTTACTAAAGAACTAGGATTGTGGGAAAGTGAATTTGTGAATAAGGAAGAATAGGGACCTGCTGTTTGTGAGATGCAAAACTATTACACTGAGTGCTTCAACAATAACCATACCTGCCTGGAGATGGGGAATATACTGAATATATGAGGAGTGGCTGAGGTCACTTGGTCTGTTCAGCCTGGAGGAGGCTGGGCATGAGTCTATCAGATCTCTGGGGCAGCTAAACAAAAGCCCAGTGAATACCAGGTGGCAAGCCTGTTGTAGACTTCTTATTTTTCCTGGTCTATTATCATGCCTACTATCTGGATTTTTTGTTGCCCTGTCACCAGACCCCTTAAAGTTGGACCTGCTGCTCACATAGATCCTAGGTAAGGCACAGTCAAACAAATGAAGGTCTTTACTGTGGGGTTTGCTAGTGTCTTCTATACCCAGTATTTCAAAGCTTTTCACAAACATTATAAAGGTCTACAAAAGTGTCATTTCACAAATGATGAAACTGAAGGATGCAAATATTTGAAGATTGGTCCAAGACAGCACAGTGGGAATGAGTATGAGAATACACATATAATTGCCACAGGGTTTGGGTCCTAACCAGAGAGTCATAGGGAGATGCTGTAACCCCTTTAGACTATGATATTAACTTATTTGCATATCAGTAAGGTTACTATCATAATACACACTGGGACTACTGCAATAGTATTGTAGTAGTAACTGTTATATTACAGTCAATTAATAAAAAAGGCAACATTCTACAGATCTGAATGGCAGCCTTTGTTGTCACACAGTTTGGGTGACAGTGGTTGAGAATTGGCAGTGTCAGAACACAAAGGTTTTCAAAGCTGAATGCCTGAACTGGCAGTAAGTGTACATAACAAGAAGAAGAAACAAGAAGAAATCCTTTTGCAGTGAGAGAATGTAATTATTCCTGTGAGATCTTTTTTTAAAAATCTCACTGTGAGCACAATTAAATGAAGTAACTGGCAGCAACCAAGTCATTCACTGTTTATTAACAATTCTAACTAATCTAAAATCAGATCAATCTAAACAAAAACTGCCATCAGTCTTCGAAGTATTCTGGAGCATCTGGTAGACTCTCCCTTCTGAAATATTCATATCTGATTATGAGGCTAGAATTAGTTGTGAGCTCCCCAAAACATTGATCTGTAATGACAGATCAATGTGCACAGATGACATAAGAAGACTGCAAAGTAGTATGAAACATTTCCTTCCTGAACTCTGATAGGTAATCAATAAATCAAGGCAAATGTAAAAGAGGTGCAAGGGGTGTGAAATGGTCTCTTTATGGTGATTCTCTATATAAGGAGGAGAGTGTAAGCTCAAGCAACCTCAGCGAGGTGGGGTTAGTGGGCTGGGATTCCATGAGCCTGGGGGCATGGCGCTACTTGCTGGGAAGTCAGAAGTAAGTGGAAGCACTAGTGCTGGAAGTGGTTTCACTCACGTTCAACTGGCCTATGTATGTGCAATAAGGAAGACATATCAGGAGTATTTCAACCTAAGAACTGATTTCCAGTGGAGAAAGGATGCTCTTACCTAGGTATTGTAGAAATTGGCAAGGTGGAAAAAACCTGGACCTCAAAGTGCCCAGCACTGATGCAGGATCAGATATCCATACACATTCCTGACACGTAATTTTTAACTTGTCATTATAGACCTCATGTGAAGGAGATTTTACATTTTTTTTCAGGGGTCTTACTGCAGTCTTTCACATCTTCAACTGAAAGCTGCATTAACACCTTCAACCCAACAGCATGCAAATAGAGAACTGCTTTGGGAGTCCAAAGTAGTATCTGCCCAGACCTGGCCCCACTAGCTCAACTCTTCCCTGGACCATGCTGCACTGTTCCCTGTATTGTAGACATATGGCCCAGGACAGGCAGAGGAAGAGGCTGGATCTGACCTGCTAGCCTTTCCCCAGAGGCCAAAGGGAGCAGATATCTGACATCAGAGCAGATCTCAATCAGCTGCACACTTATGGTGCCTGTGAACACTGTGCAGTGACTTGCAGAACTGCCGGGGTTTGTGCTGCCAGTGGGAAGGGCTGGATGGAAAGGTGCCCCTCTCCATGTGCCTGGCATGGTGCCATTAGGCACACATCTCAACCCTGCACAGGAGAGCAAAACTGGGACCTACCCCTGCTACTGCATAGGATACCAGTGCCTTGGGTGAAAACAAGGTCAATCAGATAAATTAAGTTTTCCAAAATATTTCAAAGTTCAACAAAGCTTATTTGATTACAATGAAGTCCATTCAGCTCTGAAGTTATCTCGCTGGGCTAGTTTAAAAAACCCAGTGGAAAATTAAACCCCAGTTAAAGTCATCTCTTCCTCCCACCCTCTCCTGGTTTGAGGGACACTAAAGGCAGAGATTCTCAGTTGAGATAACAACATTTACTTGAAAAAACTAGGCCCTGCAGTACTTGGGAAGCTGCTCAGTCTGGTGGCTGCAGCGGTAGTCCTGATGCAGGGGTTTCCCTTCCCAGGGGCAGCAGCACCAGCAGTTACAGCTTGTGTTTGTTCAAGGGACCAATCTATCTCTCCTCACCACCGAGGTAAGACTGACTCCACTTTCCGCTTCCAGCAGCTCAGCATTTTTGGCTGAAACCATGCTCCCCCCCCATGACATGGGTGGTGTGGAATCTAACAGTCCTAGAAAACTCCACCCCTCTTTTTCTTCTGTACCCAGGACACTCAGTTTTCCTCTGCAAATGATCCCAGAATGTACAAATCTGGAAGGCAGGAGACTGAGAGAGTACCATATGTTATGTGAACAAAACTGTGACTCTTTCTTAGGCAAAGTTAATGTTGGCCAATGCATCTTTCTCAGAAAGCAAGAAATATATACAGTTCTTCCTTAGCTTGTCCAATTATGAGGAGGTTTATTGTAAAACTGCTACTAGAGAGAGTCCAGTGAAGGACTATGTATTTGATGCCTGGAGCATGTATCCTATGAGGAAAAGCTGAGAGAACTGGGACTGTTCAGCCTGAAGACTAGACATGTGGGGTTATCATCTGTGTATATAAATATATGATGGGAGGGTGCTAAGAGTATGACACCAGGCTCTTTTCAATGCTGCCTACTGACAGGACTGGCACAAACCCTCTGAATGTCAGAAAATACTGTTTCACTGGCACAGTTTGTCCTGAGGTTGTGGAGTCTCAATCCTTGGAGATACTCAAATGCCATCTGGACATAGCCCTGGACAACTGGCCCAGCCTTGAGCAGGAGGGTTGGAGCAGATGACCTGTGGAGATTCCTTCCAACCTCAAACATTCTGTGATTATGTAACCTTCACAAATACATAAAGTCTGTATTCGATACAGAAGGATCTACAACACTGAGATGAAGCATGATAATACTTTTTGTTGTTTGATGTCCTGTCTCATACCTGTTTATTCAGGACTCCATCTGTCTTAGCAACTGGTCAAACAACTGCACTGACTCCTTACAATGAAAACCTCAAATCCCAGAGTCATGCCAGGGTATAAGCCTTGGTATCACATCTCAGTTTAAATCAAAATTTTAAAAAAAGAAGCTGCTACATAAGTAGAAAAGAAGTTTCTTGCATTACTCAGAACTGACTCAGCATCCTACATGTGGGACTGTCACCCTCTGGAAAGGGCCTTCTGAACCATTTTGAAATAGAGGCTGGCATGAAGTGACATAAAGGCCTTTAGACTTAATTTGAGATAGTTCACCCTGAGGATCTCTTTTGTTTTCATTCTGTCATTTTACTGTCTCCTGAAGCCTTTTATCAAAATCATATGGTAGCTGTGATTGTGATAGTTCCATGTCTACTTCCTCTCTCTTTAAGTAACTGGTTAGAAAGAGACCTTTAGTAAAGTTAATGCCTTTAGCTGCATGACTTTCTTTGTTATGTCTTTATCATTGAAAAATCTCTTGCCCTGCCTAAATGAAATATTTTCTTAAGTGGAAAGTTATTGTGCCAGAATATTATATTACTCCTGACTGTGACCTATTTATACTCATGATGCATAAGCCCACACATATCTTTTTATTGTAAATAATGACTTTCCTTGTTCTCTGTTCTTTCATTTTCTGTGGAATTAACAATAAATATTTTCTGTCACTGTGCATCACTACAGAGGATACTTCAGCTAGACAATAACTACATGGAGTCTTGCCTTTGGGATCTCCTTACCTAGAACTGAGAGGAGTGTGGAAATTAAGGACACGATTTATGCCACTGATGGCTCTTAATCTTCCTTGTGTGAGCATGCTTGTTTTAAAGGACTCATGTAGAAAGTTCACTGCACTCAAAAACAACAATGATGGACCAGAGTGTATTTTTCCAAGGCTATTTTAAACATGTGGTTATGGCTCTGAGAGACAGGGTTTCACCAGCCACACCCTTCTCCATTTCCCAGCTTCCTCAAATGGTTCCTCAGTGGTAGAGCAGATTTGCTCCACGTGGAGCAATTGTGCAATCTTACATCATTCCTCACTCTTCGCCTCTCCATTTTCCTTATCTGTCATGAAAAGTGTTGCTCCAATACACTCAGGACTTAATCAGAGCATTTTTAATGAAAAGTCCTAAAGTAGGCATTGCTATAATCCATTTACAGGTTTCCTACATCTTAAGTGACTGACAATTTAATCTTTAACATATCTGAATTTCACATTGGACAAATCAAATTTTCAGCAATACATTTATCACTGGCAAAGATTGTTGAAGGATACATAGTTTTGTGGGATTATTTCCTTATATGATACTTCATTTCTTATATAAATAGTCTTTGATGATCCTGTACTTTGATGTATTTTTTAATTTCTTTTGTATCCACAACATGTTGAAAGAAATAGTAAAAACATTATTCTGATAAAAGACTGTCTAGACAAACACAGGGTTTTTGCAATGTTCTCTTGGGAATTAAACAGAAAATGAAAAAGTTTACCCATGAGGTGTTAGCATAGGTCTGCAGAAAATGTGAAGAGGCTTGAAGTTAGGAATGAGGTTAGGAATTACAAGTATGAATACAGGGAGCTTTCACTCTGACATTTCCTAATGGCCATTTTACAGTTTTTATTGCCACTGTACCTGCTCATTAATACACGTGTTTTAATAGACATTCCAGTGCTACAAGGAAATAATTCTGTTTCATGGATGAGGAATTAAGAAACAGAGATTAAGCAATTTGTAAGAAGTCACACAGGAAGCACATAGCTATCCCTATATCTCTTAAGTGGCAGGCTGGTGGTGCAACTACAGCAGCAGCTCTCAGCTTGCAAAAAAAAAAATTAGTATGAGTTGTGCTACAGCCCTCCATTTGATGTTGTATAAGATCAAAATGATTATTAAATTTTAATATATTATTAATGATACAATGCATAGCCCTTTATCTGGTATCTATGAAGCCAAATTTATCTATGTATCCTGATCCTTAACTTCTACCAGTTATTAAAAAAATTGCTGCTGCTCAGAACACAGGATTTTACAACAAGGTCTACGAACATTGACACATCATTATGGAAATAAGTGAATGAATTATACTTGTTCTACTTACGTGATTAAAATTACTTCCTTCCTACCACTGTGAAATGCAATCCTGTAGAAAATTGCTTAATTTTAACTTAACTCCAGTCCTCAACTGTGGTTAACGTGTGTTTGTGAACACCCACTGGTGCACAGGGTCCAGATTACCTCTACCCACAATACCTCATATTTCTTTAACACCCTTGAATGTGTTTCAGAAATATGCTGATAGAACAGAAAATGATTGCTATTACAAGGTAATTTACAATGGCTTTAGACAGATTTTGTTGCTAAATTCAGTTGAAAAAATACAGTTGCTCATACATCTTTTTACTATTTAGCATGTATCTTTGATATTATATGAAAATGCTTCTAACTGGTTACTGGTTACTTTGGAATTTGTGTGGGTCCCCCGACAAATCCTTTCTGTGGCAGCTGGAAGACCACAATATTCAAACATGTTGATTTCTCCAGGTAGTCCCTCCTAAAGCTCCTTCAAAACATCTTAATCAGGTTTTGGGTTTTTTATTTACATGCCTCAACCCAAGATCGATTAAGTTTTAGGATACCTTGCCATCAGTTTCCTCTGCTGTGTTCCAGTTGCTCAGTCACTGCCTCAGGAGGGGATGCCTGATGGGGATACTGCACACCTGAGAAAACCTACACCTGCATTCTAAGTGGGAAAAGCAGAACAGCAAAGACAGAGTTGGAATTTAATTTTTCTTTTTATCTTTTGGCTAAGTCCTTAAAATTTACTGATGGAAGAATCCAAAGACTAGGGACCTCTTGACTAAGAAGAAAGAGACCAAAGTCTAGTTGCTGACTAAAATCCTATGGATACTCCAGTAATTTGAATTTTTCATTACCTGTGGCTGGGCTGAGGTAAAGTAGTTAAGGCTTAATCTGGCACAAAGGGGTAGGAGTGGTAAACTGATGGGCCTTGATTTTTTTCATTTGTTTAATAAAATGTTAAATAGGCATTGCAAAGATACATCAGATCCAGGACTTGCTGATTTTTATTTTCCACTGGGAGAGTCCTTATTTTGCAGATGATACTTATGGAGCTGCCAGCCAAGAATCATCCTGCATCTAATGGAGGGGGAATGAGAAGAGCTAAAATGGATAGCTGAAGCAAAGACATGTAGAAATGAGTTTGATACAGTAGACTAAGTATTAATATTTTTTGTCCAGCACAAGAATACATTTTAAATTGTGAGAGTTCTATGAAGTCCTCTTCATAGAGGAGTCCTTTTCATAGGAAAATTGATGGAAAAAAATTGTGAGGCTAATCATACATGTTGTGAGAAGGAAATTCTGCAGTTTACTAAAACCTCAGGAGACTCTGGCAAATTTACTTGTTTCTTGTTTCTTCAAGACCAAATAAAACTACAGCATGTTGTCAAGTCCTTGAAACCTGTCTTTTCCACTGAAAATTGAATTTAGCCCTAAGTAAAAGCCTAGTGATTAGTCAAAGACTTAAAATATGTCTTCTCAGACTGGCTGGGTCAAGCAGGTTCTCTATTTCATCACAGGGGCAGGACACAGTTAAAAAAAGGTTGCTCTTGAAGTACTGTAAGCAAGACTGAATAACAATAGTAAATGAACACACGACATAATAAGGGCTACTAAGCTGTATTTACATTTTCCACTCTAAAAAATGGAGGAAAAAAAAGAAGGGTGGTAGCTGGAGAAAGCAATTCAGTGTTTATAAAATTCATCCATGTGATCAAAACATGTAGCTAGTATTTCAGCTGCTGCTATAATAATTGATGACTTTAAGTGGGGCTACATTATGTAGCTCATTTCTAAATTACCTAGCTTATTCAAACAAATCTTTCCAAAATTTATCAATTAGATTAGCTCAGCGCATCAATCAGCAGCATTCAAAATTGTGCTGACTTCAGTTTTTGTGGTGTCTTCTTTACAGTATTGTTGCCCTTATAAAAATTGTGTCTGTGGTCCTTTCAGATTTGCAAAGTTGGCTGCCTCCAAATTCTTGTAGCAGTGGACATTTTGGGTAGTGAGGGATAACAATTTCCAAACCAACATTTAATTTATTTATTACCTCATCTCAGAACTTATTTTACCCCAGGGCACAACCAAAACATATGTAACTAATTATCCTGAGAATGTCCACAGCTCCAGTAAGTATGATTTTTTTTTTTTAATCCTGCTATTTTTCATTCTTCCTGGTGTCTGTAAAGTCCTATCAAGACATTTCTGCTGGATAAATTCAGCTTTGAGTTTGTGTGCAAATTTGTTTATATTTTAGGATAGTCTGTTTGATCTTTTGCTGTTCAAGCAATAATCTAAATCTTGGCCCACAAACTTTTAAGTTTCTGTCAAACACTTTGGGGATATCAAAAAAGACAGTCATAAAATGAAGGCACCAGGGCCCAGATTTATTCAGTTAAATTCAACTAACATCCCCATGGCTGGTGATTCCTCTTGGCTACACACAGCTGAAGATGCCGGGCTAGCCAGATGGAAATATCAGGCAAGAGAAATAAATTGGAATTTAGCCAATACAAATCAGATTTTGTGTATCTGATTTTGATTTGAAAAACAAACCCAAACCATAAAAACACTGAATTCTTCAGCATAGAAAGCTGTCTTATGAGACTGAAGTTTGTTTAAATGCAGAATTTTTCCTTCCAAAAGAGGGAAAGAATAAATACAAAATAATTACTGAACTGCAGTGGAGTCACAGTAGGAATAAATTCAGGCCACTCTGTTTAGGACTATGATACAAAGCATTTAAAAAATAAAAAAAAACAAACCCCAAAGTCTATATTAGAGTTTGGAAAAACTTTCAGGCAGATGGCTGCAAAATCTCTCTCAGGTATACAGATTTTCTTCATTGCCACAGAACAGATTCTTTCAGCTTGCTCATGGGAGTCAGGAGAGTTGCACATTAAAAGTGTGCTGGCCCCAGTTCAATGCAGTGTAAAAAAACAAACCTGTTCAGTCTGAATATTAGAAGCAGCTTAATTCTCACAGAGAGGAATTCCACCTATGCTAATTCATCTTACCGGGAAGACTGGTAAATTAGCCTGAAGCAGCCATCACACACTGTCTAAAAATTAAATGTGCATAATAATGTAGAGGAGGTACTTTTGGGTATCATTTTCTTTGCTGAAGATGTGGGAGGTCAACGCATTTAATATTCAGACTCTTGACTAAAGGTAAAATTCCTACCTCAGTGAAGGCAGCAGCAGAACTCCCCTGAGTTCAGTGAGGCACGATTAGCCTGATTAGGCTAATAAAGGACAGGTACAACACAGGAGCTGTTTGACTGCAGCCCTTGGTGTACCTGACAACAAAAAGTGACTCTACAGCTGAAACACGTGGAGTTTCCTGGTAGCCTTGCCATGTGGGAGTGAGTTCTCATTGGAACTGTTTGGTTTTAATCCTGAAAGCAAGGGGATTTAATATCTGTTGCTCTACAGTTATAAACTCCCTCATAGTTTGGTTTTTTTATTACTACTACAAGACATAATGTAGATGCCTGCTTTTTTTAATTATTCAAATTGCAACAGTATGCCTGGTTCCATAGAAAACTTGTGCCCCTGAAATATTAATTTTCCAGACAAATATAGCGAAAGCAGATTTAATGGAAGACATAGAAAAGTAAGAACTGATCCATATTTCTTGACTGGTATTGATGCTGAGCTTTTATTTATTGTGTTTGCTGCAGTTTTGAAGGACAATTTTCTTTGGAATGCAAACTACGTTTGAGAGACTTCATACAGAACCATGTCCTGCATGGTCTTACTCTGCCTATGCATATGTCATGTGTTTTTCTTGTTGCCCATTGAAGCTAATGAGCCTATCCACAAGAGTAAACATAGGATGATAAAAATTTCCCTATTCAGACCCTAACTCACATCTCAAGATGTGTGACCAAATGTCGGACATTCCACTCAGAAGTCCAGATGAGCTCATCTCAGATAACTCACTGTGTTTCCATCTGGTTCAAATTTGAAGAAAACTATTTAGTTGGAAGAAGAAAAATACATTTTGTATCATTTTAATGCTGAACAGATTTAGTGACATACTTGCTTATTTAATCTACGGCTTTGGAGAGTCTAATGAACTGAGTAAGATACATATCTTGGCTCCAGTTCTGTTCTAGGATACACCAGAGAAGCCCCAATTGACTTAAATGGAATAGCATCGTTGTTAACGAGTGCAAAATATATTCCAGTGAAAAAAAGTCTACAAGCATGGTATGAATATAAGTATTTCAAACTGTTGCAAATTACTTAACAGTTCATCTGCATTTATGTCTTTATTTATGTCTTGTGTGTTTTTTTAGAGGAACAATACTGTTTAGTCAATAAAATCGTCAATTTTTTTTAAACTGAGGAATTTAAGCATTTAAATCCCCCTCCAACAGCTGAAGAAATAATAGGTATGTGGATTGTCCGAATTCTGATGGGAGAAATTCTGAAATCCAATGTTGTGCTGCACATCCCATTCTGCTGTGTGTGTGCCAGAGGTTACCTTTGATATAACACAGCCCAGCCTGGGGGGTGCCAAATATCTATTAGAGAGTTCAGGGCCATCTGCTCCATTTCAGGAAGATGGGTGTTCTCAGGATGGTCCAAATATGCTTCCTTTTTGTTGTAGTGAAAACACGGAGGGGCAATTGGCATAAAAAACAGATCTCTCCATAACCCAAATTTTATAGGGAAATTCATGGCTCCTGGTGACCTCACCTGGAGAAACTACCAGGTAGCAGCAAATGCTGTAATTCCTCTTAAAATTACATCACCGTTGCAATAAAAAATATTGTTCTGTCCATCTCCAGCTGCTTACTCATTCCCAGTTCTGATCCATCCATTTTTCCTATCACACATGATGAAAAAGGTCAAGGGAGAAGAACAGCTAAAGCTATCCTGT
This sequence comes from Trochalopteron elliotii, assembly GCA_024734555.1. NCBI lineage: Eukaryota > Metazoa > Chordata > Aves > Passeriformes > Leiothrichidae > Trochalopteron > Trochalopteron elliotii. The sequence goes on along the minus strand of JANPWX010000062.1, from coordinate 2,250,223 downwards.
TCTTTGTGTGGGAAGGGATCATATAGAAAAGATAGGGTGGGAAAGAGAAGGATACAGTGCATCAAGTGTGAGATCCATGTTTTCAGTGGCAGTTCCATTTTATGCTGATTAAAGCATGTCACAGTACACTTGAGGGTACATTTTCTGCTCTCAGAGGTGGACAGGCCAGTTCAACAACAATAAGGTCTCATTTTACTGTCTCTGCCCCAAGCGTCACCTACAGCTCAGTTGTTCGCATTTTTTTCCATGCTAAATTATGCATATGAAACCCAAGTATTCTGCAAGTATTACTGCAGAAAAATAAATAAAAAACGATTCAGAAGAAAACTGAGTCTAAGTTTTGTTCATGAGTTGGGCTTTTTGTAGACTTCAGTTTTCTTAAATGTTACGCTGACAATTTATGTTTCTACATTTGTGTTGTCATCAAAGTTGTGGCATAAAAGACTTGATTCTTAAGTATCAAGACTGGATTGCTGTTTTCAGTGCAACTGATGAGAGAAGTTTAGAGGGCTGCTTCTTTTCTCAAAAGATTATAGTGTAATGAATTGTAGAGAGAACGGTTTTTGGGCACTCCACTGTAAAACATTAAGAGTCTTTTGACAGTTCTTTTTTTGTCCAAAAATGTCATTTTGTTGCAGCAGTCAAACACTGAAATGTCAGTTCACCAAAATTTGGCAAAATAGCTTCTCCAGATGATATATGAAGGCAAGGAGAGACAAGCTAAGAGAAAGGCCTTGGCTTTCTCCCAGCTGTGGAAAACCAAGTTTCCAATCCCAGTCTGGTTAGTGAGAGCTCTCCAGAGGAGTCTTGTCCTTTCCTGGGGAGCGCAGCCGCTGTGAACCTTCTCTGGGGGCTTTGTCACAGAGCAGTGCTTTGTTTTCAGTGGAAAGGTCACGGATTGCATTCGCATGAATACAGAAACAAATTTTGAAACTAGAAGCAGTTTAATGAAACGGAATTCCAATTTTCCAGTCAGCCTTCCTTGCTTCATTTTGTCATCAGCAGAACTCGATGAAAAAGTAAGTAAAATGAAGTGTTTGCTAAAAGGAAACAGACTCGAGGGAACATATTTGAAACAGATATAAATGCCAAATTTCCATTGCCATAAAATGCCACTTAGTGGCTGAGAAGTTCTGTCCCGTTCATCATGGACAGTCTGAGGATGAGAAATTTTCTTATGAAGATGCCAGAGCATTTAACTGCCTTTTAAAATATCATATTGAGGCAGAAGCATGCATTCTGCCGTGTACACTGGCTGCAGCAATAATAGGCAGAAGCAGAGGAGGGACATTTGCTCTGAATTCTTTTCAATGAAGCACTTGGGCACAGATATTCACAGGTGTTAACATGATCTTCTCTTTTATGACGTGATGACAAACAGTACCACTAATAATCACTTGGATATTTTTGGAAACCTGGGCAAAGAAGGAAATGGAGTTAACCCTCTTTCTTTTTTTCCTTTCCATTTAGCTGCAGCAAGTTCGTGTGAATGTTCCTTTACTCCCTTGTTCCGAATTTTTATGGTGTTGACTGTCCCTTTGGTAGAACAGAAAAGGGATAATTTTTTGACTTCTACTTAAAATTGACTCCAAGTTTCTTGAGGACAACACAAGACAAAAAACAATCCTATGAAGAGAGGGAGAATAGGACGGCAAAACAGCAACAGAGTGCTTTTCTTATTCTGCTTCCTCCAAGCTTGCTGCTAGACAAAGAAAAAAATGTAGCAGAAAGCTTTATCAGCCAGTCTGACACCTGGCAAATTTACAGTAGTGTTGAGCTGCCAAAGGCAGCTTTTGGTTATCTTGCTGGTTGCAGGATTGCAGCAGTGTTGCAAGAGAAACAGTTTAGGACAGACTAACTAAACAGATGGCAAGAATAGAGAAAGATTAACTGAATTAAAGAAGGAAAAAGAGATAGCAGGGAGAGCCTGGGAAAAGTAACCTGAGCCTGACATGCTGGATATCATTCAGAAGTGAACAGAAACTAGTAGAAATGGGGTTATCTTTTGGATCCTTCCCATCAACTCTGTCTGCCCACATCATCTCTTAGCATTAAAAGAATTAAGGTTCAATAATGCCATAAAGATCTGTGAAGTCCCCGCATATAGTGGGCATTTTGTACTGCAAAGGTACATCTCACTCCTTTCAGCCTTCTTGGAATCAAATTATGGACACAGAAGTGCAATAAGCAAAATAGGATTATTCTTTTGTTGTTTGCCAAATAAGCCAAATTTCCTGCTCATCAGTTTTAGAACATTTCGCCATTTTTAAAAATGTAATCTCACCAGCATTTCACTCAACAAGTGTTTTTCTCTGAACTTTTAAAATCTTTTTGTCTATAATCTTTCCTGACTTTAAAAAGTCTTTTATATAACAGGGAGAGGGAGACTTTTGTTATTTGGACATTGATATGTCCATGCAATATATCTTGTCAGTTTTGGATTAGTGGTTTTGGTCCAATGGCTTAATCACTATTAGTTTCCCTGAAAAAGAAATAAACTATTATTTTACAAAGAGTTTTTCACTGTCTTCTAAAACATCTAATATTGTCAGCTATCAGGGAGGGCCACTGAATGCTGATATGCCAGCCACCCTACTGCTTCTGGGATAGCAGTCTGTCAGTTTTTAAAGGCCTATTCTTCTCTCAAATACACCTTGCAAAATATCTTGAGGCCAAATGATGAAGTGGTGTCACTGTGGAAGTGTCCCTGTGCTGTGTGCCTGTCTCCCTAAAGATTTGTGATAAGCAGAAATAACTACAGGATATATTCAGACAGTAGTCTCAACAGAATCAGTTTTAAGACACTACCTATGCCCTTGGCAGTGTATCCAGTACTCACAAAAGTGAATATGTGGTACAACAGGGTTCATCCTGGATATTAGGAACTCCCTGGAACCCTGGCTAAAAGCTGTGCAATTGTGTCCTCAGCCTCCATGTTGCTCTTCTCTCTGCAGGAAAGCAAGCACGGGCACACCGAGGCTTGCAGCAACCAGTTCCTTCTGCTGTCTCATAAAAAAAAAGAACATTATGCAAAGAACACTACAGGGAACACTAAGCAAAAATTGTTCTTCAGTTGGAAAAATGTCATCAGCAGATTTCCTCTTTTTGCTTCTGTAAATTTCTGCACTAGGAGAAGGAGGGGAGGGAGAAGGAGGGAAGCGGGCTTATGGCAAAAATTTTATTGGCCATTTAAATGGTAGTCCAAACATATACTAGGAAGTCTTCTGTTAAGAAACTATTTTTTTCAGAGTTGTCTCAAGTTTATCAAAGTTTAATGCTGGTTTTATTACACTATTTGCTTCAGTAGCAAAATTCTGAAATTAAAATAGCCACCCTCTAGTGCATATTACCCCATCATGGTGCAAAGGACAACCCTGATGCATCAAAACATCTATTTGGCAGTATTTCAAAGAAAAAGAAAAAAATCTTGTGTGACTTCAATTTGGATTTGCAAGGTATCTAATGCTGAACTCTAAAGAGAATCTAAAAGTAAGAACCAGCTTTTTAAAACAGAAAACCTTGCCCCCAGGAGGGGCGACTTGAAATAGTGGTTCTATTTTAAATCTTATAGAGGAAGAAAAAGGCTCTATGACTTTCTTACCTTATGCAGTCAGAATATTGCATGAAATGATTAAAGGAAGAGAGTGAGCCAATTCTCTGAACCCAAAGTAACTAGACATAGTTACTTAGGAACAGAAACTTGAGAACTGTTAATGAAAATTGGGAACTCTTCAAGGACTGCTGCTTTGTCTATGCACAGCATAAAGCAGAAGCAAAAGGAAATGAGACTAAGTTAGGGTACAACATATACAGGTGACAAATGCAAGTCAAAAGAATAAACAGCCTGTTTAAAAGAATAATCAAGTCTGTTCTGTGTTTGCAATGAAGCAGGAACACATTCTTTCAGCTGGGCAGCAAATAGGGTCACGCTGTACCATCAGCTGCCTGTGCACAGATGCAAGTGCCTTCAGCATAGCATGTCACTCACAGAGACTGAAGCACGAGTCTGGCATGTGCTCAGTTTATGGGAGGAAATCTGAAAACTTTTCAACAGGCCTGATTAACTTAAGTCATATTACAGCCCTGTCACTGCAAGATACCTACCTATGTATCTAGCTAGCTAGATTACTTGCCACCTCTCTTGCACCAGTAAAGGTGAAATGGAAGGAGAGCAAGTGAAAAAATCACAGACCAGAAAATAACTTGAGAATCCAAAAGCTGTTGCAGAAGGGAGATTATTTTGAAATGTTTTCTATGAAAATATTAACATTTTTCCCTGGCTCTAGTAAGTGCATGAAACAGAACTGCTGTGTTCTGGTGCTTCCTACTCCATTCAGCTTGCAGCCAAGGACAAGTATAGGTGGCTCTTTCTGCTTATGGATTTTTTGACAGGTTCCGTCTTCATCTTTTTATTTCCATTAGAAATCCACACAGAGCAAACCATAAAATTTCCAAGCATCTCCTTAGTAACTGACATTTAAAACACAAAAATCTCAACAGTGAACTCATTACTTGCTCTCTGCCCTCCCAAACTCCCAATGATACAGGGGATTCTAAGAAAAGGAAGTGGAACGTGCTAGGTATGGTCCAAGAGAGGGATCAGTTCTATGAGGACCTAAATCTAGGAGAGAATTCGATCAAATGAAGGTCTAGAAGAGGTGCTGTCTCTCAGCTGCTATATCCATGCTGTTGTGAACACCCCTTTTTCTCTCACTGCAACAAAGCTCTAATAACAACACTATCTGACTTCCACTTTTTCTGTTTTCATTGGAGAAAAGAAAATGCCAAAAGGAAATTCTTTTGCCTATGGCCAAGTAGTGTTATTCAAAAATCCTGTGTTAGAAGAGGGCTGCTGAAATCCCTTTGGAATCTCCCTTGTGTAGTGTTTCTGTACAAACACAGCACAGCATTATGTTAAATCACCACGACCGAATGATCTCTGCAATCCATGACAGAAGGAAAATAGATTGATCATATGGGTTGAATCACAATAGATAGGAAAGACTAATACATAATATATCTTTTTCAATTAGGAAATCTTTCTGTCTCAGGTACTCAAAAAGTCAAGTTAATTCATGTAAACATTTTACATCTGGGCAGACTTAAAAATGTATCAGTACAGAATATTTAAAAGTTGCAGCTTCCTAGGGGAAATTCAATAATTTTTAAGGGCCAAAACACTGAAGCCAGTAGGATTTTATTCTGTAGAATCAGAATCAAACAAAAGAGCTCCCAACTCTCCCCTTGACTATTGATGACAGGCACCAGAGCTCTGCAAAGGAAAACAGAAAAAGAGCACTAATGAATTTTGAAATGATCTTGCCAAGTTGCAATACTGTCTTCATTTATGTCTCTTCTAAGAATTTTTCCAAGGTATTAACAGGAAATAAATAGCTTATGAAAACAGTAGTATAATTTCAGTGGAGCCATTGACATACCCAGGAGCCCAAGTCAAAGCTTTTTCATGTGACTGAGAGTCTCCATAGCCACTGGCAGAACAGCAGGCATTTCGTGGGTTTAGGGGTTAGTTTGGCAAACACATGTGGCTACAGTTTCTTTCTCTGCCACGGCTTCCTCTGAAAGCCTTCGCTACTTTTTTGGATGATCCTTTCAGTTCCTTTGGGTGCCTTTCCATTCAGTGATGACCAAGCCAGCTCTAAACTTTTTCATACCAAGACAATTTCTAAAGCCAAATTTCAGATACTGAAAGAGAGTCCCTTAATGAGAAATCCTGGTTCCTGGAAGTAGGATAATCTCATTTGCAAGGCATAGGTTGCTTTCCTGCAGGGCTGACTAGCTAAGCAAGCATGGCTGTTCTTTTCCCAGTGCCTGTTTTGCTGCTACATGTTTGAACTGGGTTGATTTGTGTGTCCCTGCATTGGGCTGCTCAGTTGTAACTGAGTCTCAGTTCTTCATGTGTAAAATGAAAGCAGTAATAGTTTCCTCCTGCCATGCACACACGTAAAGGAGAAAATGTTAGAAGATGGAAGAGCATGTGGGTGTTTCTTGTAAAGGTTACTAGACCTGTCTAGTATCTCAGATCTCTCTTTCTGACAACTTCATGATTTTTGAACCTGATTTCAGTGCCAAATGGCCATGTGATTTCATAATTTTATCCCCAGTCCTGCTTTTATCCTGTTTCCCTCCTATTAGTCACATCCTTGCTTGGGAAGCACAACACTTCTGAGGGATGATGAGAAATGGGAGGAATGGGTTATCACAGAGCTGGTGCCGGGGCTCTGTGAGTTACAGGATGCCTCAAATGCAGTGGAAAGCTGACTGGGTCAGAAGTTTTCCAGCCACTTCCTTTTTCTGCTGCTATGACAGCATGGTGTGAGGTGGGATATGTTAAGACCTATCCTGAAACTCAGATGAACCTGATCATTTCATATGTTCCTACTGCTAGATTGTACTGGCAGTGCCACTCGAAGTGGTGACACTAGACAGGAGGATGTAACTGAGTTGCTTGCTAAGGTAGGAGGTTGGATACACATAATGGCTGGTTCTGTATATGAAGAAAACAATATGCAGTCCTACAAATCAAGGGAAAAGAAGCTTTTGAAGATTGCTGCAAGTGCAGGCAAAACTCTTCTCTGTAACCCCTTTCCCCTTGCTTGGCCAAGATGTCTCACACATATTATTTGTTCCACATGCTACTGACTCATTTTCCTTCTCCTAATAAGATAAATTTAAAGCAAAATTTCAGTCTTTGAAAGCAAGTCCCTGTCCTTTTATATTTAGCTAAACTACTTCTCTAAAATATATCTGAATTTCTCTGCAGTGGGTTTGTGGGGGTTATATGACAGACCTGACAGTCATAGCGAAAGAGGAATATGACCTGCTCCATACATGAACCAGGAAGTCTGCTCTTTAGGTATCTGGTGAATTTCAGATGAAAGAGCTGAATAAGTTCCTTTTTCCACTTCAAGCTAAAAAACCCAAAGTTTAGCCCAAAAGCCAGAGGGGTACAGAGGAATGGGTATAAAGTAGAAGACTTGAGTTCTGTGGCTCAGGAGGTCAGAGTGCTGCAAGATCATTGCTGATACTGTAAACTAAATCCAAAAAAAGTCATGCTTATCATACTATTTAAACAAACTTTTTAACAGTTTTGCACTCTCTGCTTCTGACCCACTTTTTAATAGCTCTTTTAGCAATACATTTTCTAAAGTAGAGGCCTTTATATAAGAATTAACAACCCCAGCTTGGCACTATAAAAAAGCAGAACTATGTAATTTTACATTTTCCCTGCCCTTCATGGCTAGTTTAGAGAAATCTCATATCAGAAGGTGAAAAGACTATGTATTTACTCTCTATTTCTAGCCCTTTTTGCTCTGTGAGACATATGGCTACAGTTTTGGACCTCTAAAGAGAATCTGAATGTCTCTGGGGATATGTTTATGTTGTACAGGAGGTACATGCTGTGAATCACCTCAAGGTAGCTGTTTTCTAGTTCTTCACTTCAAGCATGTGGCTAAAGTGTGTGTTGGCTCCCACCTGCCCATGAGTCTCTTCAAGTAGCTGTGAGGGGAGAGACTGAGCATCTGAATCTCTCTGAACTGTGACCTGGCAGGTGTGTGTACTGGTCGACATGTCTTTAGCCTAGCTGGGGAAACAATGTCTCATATTTGTGGGCCTTTGACGAAGATCTTAAGGTTGAATGATAATCTCATTGATTATTTTGGCCTTTTAGCAGGAGGATGGAGCTAAGTGGTGGAATTCAGTACGGAATTACTGAGAAGACAAGTAATTGAGTGGGCTGGGAGTTTCTGTAGCTGACATTGTTTCAACAGCTCCTACAACACGGCAGTTCTTGTTTTTATCTTTCAAGACTGATCTCCAAAAAAATTGAGGGAACTCAAAGAAGATCCAAAGCAATGGCTGAAGACCTGGAGGATATACGAAGACTCAAAGGAGCTCAACCTACGTATTAGGCATGTAATAAAGTTGGGAGTCTGCAAGTTGTGCTCATTGAAGAAGGAAGTATTTCATGATAAAGGGTTTTCTGACCCAATAGACACAAGTACAAGACCTAGATGTGATCTGAGGCCTCCCATCAAAGGCCAACAAAAAAGGAAGTTTTTCCCACCACTTTGGTCCAACTGAGATTGTGGAGGGAACTGTTGGTTCTGCTGAATGCAGTTCAGGCCCTGCCTCCAGCAAGATGGGCTCTGGCCAAAGCCCCGCTCTGGCCTTAGTGGCAATGACACTATTGCCTCGAATGCACTGTGCATTAGAGAAGAAGCCAGACAAGATACTACACAGCTGACAAACCACCTGCAAATTCCTGGGGGTCTCTTAAGAAGTCTGGATTGATTTTAGTATCATGAACTGGGCCTAGTAAATAATTTTTTTTTAATATGCATTAGGATTGAGTAAACAGGAGCTAAAGAAGTAAGGTCTAAAAGGGGAAACATTTCATTTTTCCCTTGGGGAAAGAACTTCTTTTTTCTTTCCACTTTTAGGTGCTCTGATAGTTGAATTTGGTAACCTAGAGTCAGAGACACAGAAATCCCATAGTACAGCTTGTTCCTACAGGTGTCTGACAAATTCTGAAGCAATAAGGAGATTATTTCTCTTCTCATCATAATTTAGAAGCACCGTCTGAGGCAAAAATGGTTAGAGAATTTCATCTCTCTGGCCAAACTTAGAATAGAATACTAAAGAATCTTCTATCACATGCCACTTCTGATAACAGATCCTGACATCAAAACTAGGATTGATCAAACTTCAGACAGCAGACTCTGAGTGACTTCAGCAACAGCTGGAGTTATAAAAGTCTGAAATGATTGAAATTTTTCTTGTAAAATGAAAAAAACCCAGCCACTTACTTATAGAATATTTTCTCTCCTTTTCTTGAAATTTTTAGATCTGGCAATGCATAAGATACATTTAACCAAGTGTACACTATAAAGGATTCCTGGAATAATGAAGGAATTTATAGGAAAATGCTATCACAAAATCCCTAAAGGAAATCAGTAACAGCGGCTCTAGTGATGCATCATTTTGCTCTGCTTACCCTAACGTATGTCAACACAGTGTAAACTTTCATGTCTTTTGTATTACCTTAAGAAATAATTAATTTGGATGTTAAAAATTAAGAAAATATCCTTGGTTCTGGGGAGGTGGGAGTAAGGGATGATTCCCAGGTATACAGATACATTAATTATAATTTTTGATATATATAAAATCAAGGGCCAAAAGCAATGAGCAGAGAGAACCACAGACAATGCATTTAGTCATTATTAGATGAAAATGAGAAATAAGGAAACAATTCAGAAAATCTAGAAATTCAGAAAATCAGTAGGTGGTTTTGTTCTTTTCTAGGGGATGGGGAATGCAACATTGTAGTCACATAACCTGTTGATTAAATACTATGCAGTATAGCAGTTCTCAAGGCATTTGTATTCAACACATAGAAACAGGAGCTTTTTACTGCTCATTTATCCCACCAATCTTGGACTCCTCTCAGGACAGACTAAATAGTTTTCCACAAGTCCTGTAAGACAAAGGAGATGAACTCCATCCTCTGGGTCAAAGAACATAAATTTCTGTTGTAAACTGGCATTCCGCATGACGGCATAGTAAAATACCCCACAAATGAAAAGGCTAGTCAGTCACAGGATGCAGTCAGAGGAACAAAGTGACCTGAATGCAAAAAGGGGCAAGTAATCTCAGGATGAATCAGGTGAGGAAAGTTTTTTCTTAAAATTGGGAAAATATTAGTGCTATTTGTCAAGACTGTTGATAAGATACTATCTGGAAAATTTGTTCACTCATGTTTGAGAATTCAAACTTGTGCATGAGTAAAGCGGGCAGCTGGATGAAATGGAGAAAATTGCTCTGATAGAGCAGGCATGAAGGAGCTTGTCCCGTTTATCATAGCAAAAAAAAAGCCTGGGATGTGATATGATTGCTTTTTGGAAATACATCAGAGGGCTGAGCACCATGAGAGGAGAAAGATATGTGAACTAACAGCATCTACAGGAAATGGAAGATCGGTAGGTAGATGGATAGATGTATAAATAGATAGTCACTTTCAACGTGACTCTTTCCTGTAGCACTCGTATCAGAGGCTCAAAGAGTTGGAAGCTGAAAATAGAAAAACAGAATTCAAAACCAGACGGAAATTTTAGCTGTGATGATAATTGTAGCAATTCATCAGTTTGCAGTGGATTCTGTCTCAGTGGAAACTTTGAAATGAAAATGGCACATTTTCTCTAACAGATACATTTTCATTCATTCCTGGTGCTGCCCTTGAATCAGAACTGATTCATGTGCATCCTATGGCTCTTATTTTGCTGTGTGTCAACTAGGTAATTCTCGGAGTGCCTCAAGTCTTGTTGCTATTACTCTACGTTTTTACTTTAGAGCTCCTTTTAAATTGCAAGAATAACGTAGATCAGATTCATTGGAAATAAAAATAGGGTGCTTTAGCACTTCTGTGAAACAGAAATACATTTTTTTATCTGTCTTTGATCTGCTTTCTTGAATGGTTTTATTTCATACATGCTGATGGCTCAGCAGAAGGCTGTTGTTAGCTCACAATAATAGATAGCCTCTAGGTTAACTTCTGGAAGTAACTTTGGAAACTATTTTTCAGGCCATGCTCCAAAAAAAAGAGGCACATGTTGAGGAACTGACATAACTTTTTAACACCACAACCAGCATATTTCTTCATGCAAACCCAGCCAAAACAAGTTGCCAAAATCAATATTGATCTAGTCCCTCATCCAATCAACAAATGCCATTGTTTATAAGATATAACTTTTCTTGGTTAAAGTTCAAAGCAAAATGCCAAGGATTTGCAAAACTATTAAAAAGAGAGGATTTAGATTTCCAGAAACTCTGGCTTGCTTTCAGTCTCAGTGGGTATTCTGAGCCATCAGAAACTATCCAAAGAACCTCTGCAGTTTTTATATAGAACCTAATGGTGAAATGACAGCAAAGAGAACGTGAGTGCATGCACATGTGCATATGTGTGTGATATATATACACAAAAAGGTACTTTAAAAATATTATACTAAAAAATGGTACTTTGAATTTTTCTGCATCATTGAAATTTAGTTTGAGACTAAGGATAAATAATTATGCAGTATGATCAAAAGAAATTTGGGGGTTCTCCTGTTTGTTGGTAAAATGTCTGGTCTTCCAATCCATCAAAATAAAATTTGTGCTGGGTTCAGAATTCCATGAATGTGGGTTTTATAATGATAAATACATTGAAACATTGCATAGGCATGGGATTTATTTAACCTTTTCCTTAAGATGTTTCTTTAACAGAACCTGTCAAATATTCCTGAATTTTCCATGGTAATAATATGTCCAGAACTACACAAACCCAGAACTGAAAATGCAAATGTTTATCTCTCTCAAAAAAAAAGATTTTAACAATTTCAGTAAAGGGTTATATTCCAGAATCTGGGCTTCTTTTTGTGAGACACCCTATAAGATCTTTAGATAATAGACAGGTAGGCCATAGGGCAAAAAGCCAAGTTTTCAACTAAACTTCAGTGCAAATGAGGCCTTCATATTTCAAAGTTTTCAGTAATAATCTTTGTTCTAATAGCACTAATAGGTGTTATTTAAATATTACTGCATTCTTCTATCTAGCTTTAGCCAGTCATTAGGTAATGGTGAAGCCTCTTGCTCAGATACTGAATAGTAAAATTTGTTGATTTTCGTAGTCTTTAAATTCTTGGAGACATAGTGTAGGCTGATTTTTAACAGCCTTATAAGATATTCTGAGGCTGCTGCTTTGCTTTTTTCTTTAGGATTCTTGGTTTCCTGTCTTGTGGGTGATGTGGTTGGAGCCAATTATAATTTCCAGTGTTAACTCCACGTGTGCCTATTTCCTAAGAATTCCAGTTGTTCATTGCAATGGGTGGGGTCAATGCTGCCATCTCCCAACTTTTACCATTTCAGTGGTCCAAGACAGTCTCTAAAGCACTGTAGGAGTTCCTCTTTGGGCCTCCACATACTTTATCTTGTGGCACAACAGAGAGCAGTGGCTTAAATCCCCTTTGGTGCCATTTTCTTACTGTCTTCTCAAAACTTAAAACTCTTGCTTTTGTAAACAGGCATGGCTCTGATCATGGCAAAACTGATGTAAATTGCATTAGTTTCACTTAAATTTTTTTGAAGTAGTCACCCTAAAAAGAAATCATGGTGGATGTAATCCAGTATCTGGTAATCAGGTTTTAAGATTAAAAACTCATCTTACAGACAGTGGGAATTTGGTACAAAAATACGAAAAGGCTATTGTCTTTTTTAGGTATTCTAAAAGTTCTTCAGGTCTTCTTCTATGAAGAAAAAAATATGAATTCATGCCATTTACTGATGAACACTCTGAGAAAAATAGATCTAGTTCTTCCAGACATTGTGGAAGAACTTGCCTTCTTGTGGTCATGGCTTTGGGTTTCATCAAAATTCCAGCATAGACTCTGTGGTAGGATATACATTTCAGGCACCTAGTGTCATGACTTACAAAATACCTCAAACATTTTCTCAAAGAAACACCTTTGTCAACCTACTTTTGTGTATCATCAAAATGAGTAATCCACTCAGACCCTGGTAAGCAGAAAAATACCTACTTACTCCTTTACCTGCAGGCCAATCATATTTTCTTTATTAGGAGTGACTCGTTTTGGGTTTAGAGGAAGCAAAGGTAAGGTCCCTTCCTCCATCCTGCCAGCAGAGCCAGACCTCTGTCCAACATTATACCAGCTTTCCATCAACCTCAGTCCAGAACTCCACCTGATCCTACAAATAAGGAGTGGGGTGTAGTACCATGAAGAGCCCCCAGCAGCACCTTGCATACAGCAGCACCACCAAACTTTCAGAGGGGAAGGGACAGAGTGGAGCACAAGCTCCCACTCTGAACTGGTCCAAAGCAGTTTTTCACAGTCTTCTGCTGTGGCTGCTTGAGCTGCCTTGCAGACTGAGTGGTTTGCACTGTGGGGGCTTCATCTGAAAATTTTGCATGTTTGAAGGAGATGAGCTGCTGCTGTCATTTTCCAGCCCCTACAGATGCAGGGTGCTATAAGCCACTTGGAGCTGTGGGACCTGGGAAGCAGGGCTGGACTGGACACATACCAGAGTGTTGCTACACTCACAGGGGAGGAATTTCATGATTATCTGCTAATAGCCTGTTATGAGTTTGTCTACCTGTTCTTGATTCACTTTAAGTGAACCCTATATAAATGTTTCACTGTGATGATTGTCACTGTGACTTACAAGACTGCATTGAGTTCATTTTTTCAGCATTTTAGGTTCAACTATGTCCATACAGCAAAACCAGAAAAACCCACCCTCCTCAGTCATTGCTTTTTTTGAAAATCTTTCCGGATCTTGCTTAAAAGTAGGTATTATTGTTCACAATTTTTCTTCTCTCAGATACAGAAGACCATTCTGGAGTGGACATCCAATGATATATTTTGTTTTCAGGGAGATGTTTAAAAATATTTGAAACGAATTGCCAGTAAATATTCATACTATTCCCTGCAGAAAAACTTGCTCCCAGAAGTTGCCATAGGTGACATGGAAGTTCAGGAATGATAAATGTTTCTTTTTGCTGATGATTTCACATTTTCTTCTTGCTGCTGACATTTAGACAAAGTTTTCTGCTGACATTAGAAAAAAAATTATTTTCCCTTTCCAGACATTCCTGGCCAAAACATCACTTTTGTGCTTGCTTTAACATTCTCAAGTTCCCAGTTGTCCTAAACAAATTCCTTTTTATTGATCTAATGATTACTAGGTTCAAATTCTCCCTGATTATTCTTTCACTTCATGCCTTATATCTGTAGCTGTAATAGGAAAGCTGAATTGCTTCATTTTAATACTTTTAGTAATCTTCCTTAATGTCTGCCTAGCTGCATAATAACTTTCACTTGACTTTAGGCAGGTGGCTGCACAAATTCATATGGGTTTTTTTCCAGCCCTTGTGCAAGCCAAATGAGCAATACTTTCTTCATGCACAATTCTCAAAGGTACACCAACCCCATCCGTTTGGTGCGTTTGTTTATGTGTTGTTTTATAGCAATATGGTTACAGCTTCCTCACCGCTCTTACATTATCAGGCATCTCTATTTCCCTCATCACATCTAGCGTTGTCCATCCTCTTGACTTCTGGGCTTGGTTTCTCTCTTAACACCATACATAATTTCTTCAGTCCAGTACAAAGTCAATTCAGGCCAAAATCGAGGCTGCAATGGCCACAAATGAATGTATTGACATAGCCTTAACTTTCTAGAACAAACATTCAGTGCAAGCCTTATGAGTTCCAGATTTGAACAGATTTTTAAACACTGTTAATTCAAAACTTTTGAATTTACTTTTATAACACTCAGACAATTAAAAGCAGGCTGGACATCAATGAACAAATCTGGGACTGGTTATGACACTATTGTTGCTAAAACAGTTCTGGCTGTTTGTATTTTGAAGCGAGAAAATTGAAAGTTATTCTGAACAAAACCAGTGCTTGTGGATGCTAAACTTTTAAACTCAATTTCACTGCCTTTGGTTTTTCTATCATGAAAAAAACATTCCTAAAAAACCATGACAAAAAAAGTCTTATTGAATGTCATTATCTGGCTGCCAATCAGTAAGAAAGCAAGAAGGGAACACTCTGCAATAACACAGGAAAAGGAAAGCAAAACATGCAGGCCAAATCCTAGCAGATCTGAAAAATGAAACCACTTTTACCTCAAAAGCCAAAACAGCTGGGGAGGGGCAAGAAAAACGTTCAGCAGAAAAGCCTACTGCACCTCAGTAAGCTGGAAAGATTTGTTCCATCAATTGCTGCCAAGGAAGAGAAGAAAGGACACAGTTTAGCAGGAAACACACACACTTGTGCAAGACTTTTGATACTCTTCTTCTTGTTTATCACTTAAATTGATAAGAATTTGTACCCAGCTGTTCCCAATGAGCAAATCTCTGATGGTGGCAATACAGACTAAGAAAAATATCTTGGTTTGTGTTCATACATTTACTCCCCAAATAAAAGCCACAGCACAGATACTTGCTAGTTGCTGTTTTCTGGAGTTCTGGATTCTTTGGATCTGCACCAGTAAAATAACAGTTTTACTGTGGAGCCAGATTTCCCATTCTCATGCTTTTATCTTTGCACATTCAGATGCAGTTGGTACCAGGAAAAATCATTTGCAGCAGTAGAACCTACACTAAACTTTCTGTCCTGCTACTCCAAATACTCTTTAATAGACTTTATCCTACTAACAATAGGATGGACACACTTGCCAAGAAAACTAAAATATTAAAGAAGTCTTTTGAATAGTCAAAGAAGTCCTTTAAAGAAGTCAAAGAATATTAAGAAATATTAACACAGTCTCCTAATTTTCCACCCCACTGTCTCACAGTGACAAATACCATTCTGCCATACCACACTGTTTTTTTCTACCTTAATAATCAAAAACAATAATACAATAATACTCTACCACATCTTGTTCAACCCCTTGAAGCATCAAATATCTGCAAAGTTAAAGACCCTATTCCTGAGCGCTTCGCTGGAGGCAAAATAGACAGCTGAAAGCACATGCAGTGTGATGAAGGTACACTACATATGAGACTCTCCCCCTTCCTCCACACCAAAATTCATTTTAATACAAAAACAAGAATTTCTAGCAGAAAACGGTCATCCAAAAAGTTCCTCATTTTGCTTTTCTATTCATGCCACTCTTAGTACCCATGAGAATGAAGCAATGGAAATGAGAATTTGTTCAACTTCATGGAGGTATAACACTTGACACACTTCACTTCATTTAAATACATTTAATTTAACACCTTGTCTTAGGGGACAGAGACAACTGTATAAATAACAGGAAGTTTCCTGGCAAAGCAGGAAGCTATTTTTAATTCTTTTCAGAAGCCCTGCAGAGTGAGATGGTAGCAGTGATGCTGTGCTCTATTTTTCCTACTCATATGACCCAGCACAATGGCTGCAGGGGCTTCCTTGTTTGGTAACCATAGCACCGCAGAATCATCTAAACCTACACACTGCCAACTTCAGAAGGTAGATAAACCAGCACTGAAACCAAGGCAATGCTAGATGCTCAGACAAATGTCAGCTTTGGAGCCTTCTAAAACTGGATTGAGGTGTATCTTTAAATGGTGCTGTAGTCCTTAAAGCTCCATGGACTAGGAGCCTGGAAACCTTGGCACCCTCAGCCCAGGTCAGCCTGAATTGGCAGTGCAGCCCCCTCTTTTGTAGGACACCTGGCAGACAGGCAAATTTTGGCTTGAAGATGAATGAGTACCTCCTGGCCCCAGGGATAGCTTGAGCAGTGGGCTTTTTTGGAACTGTGGGCTCTAGGTCCACAGGCTCCTAGACAGAAACCTCACAGCAATGCCTCTGCAGGCGACCAAGACCAGAAAAGAGCACTTCAGGTCTGACAAATTGCACAAAATCACAGAACGGTTTGAGTTGGAAGGGACCTTAAAGACCATCAAGTTCCAACCCCTCTGCCATTGGCATGGACACCTTCCCCTACCACCAGAGTTGCTCCAAGCTCCATCCAACCTAGCCTTGAACACTTCCAGGGATAGGGCATCCACAGGACAACCTGAACCAGTGCACATTCACTACTCTGACGGTATCAAATTTCTTCCTGACATCCAATCTTAACCTACCTCTTTCAGTATAAAGGCTTTACCCCATGACCTACCACTGCATGCCCTTGCAGGAGGTCCCTCTCCAGATTTCTTGTAAGCCCTTTTCAGTTACTGGAGGGTGCAATGAGGTGTTGCCAGAGTCCTCTCTTCTCCAGGCTGAACAACCCCAGGTCTCTCAGTTTGTCTTCCTAGGAGAGGTTTTCCAGACCTCTAATCATCTTGATGGCCTCCCTGGGCTTGCTCCAACAAGACCATGTCCTTGTGTTAGGGTCCCAGAGCTGGATGCAGGGTTTCACCAGAGCAGAGTAGAAAAATTTATAGAAAAGTTTTCTAACTTTCTTTTAAAAAAAACCAAAACTGACTAGCTGACCTCTGAATCAGTTCTTCCATCCTGGCCATAGGGATGCATTAGGTAAGAGGAAACTATAAATGCTTCAGACTGTATCGTAATTTCACAGAGTTAGTAAATGTGTCTCTAAACTTCCAGAAAAGTAATTTCCTGTGATGCCATCAATTCTATGGCTTTTAATGCTACAAAATAAGATAAAAACTCCTCCTACTCATCTTAATTATCTTGCTACGGCCAAGACTGAGGTTTTCTTTCTAATCACACATTAACAACTATTTATATATCGTGTGTCAGCTGAAAGTGAACTAATAGAAGGACAACAGTGTAAGAACCTGCCTGAACCAGAAACCTCAATGGGTCGTTTTGCCTTTGACTTTACTACAACTACATTTAAGTCTTTTTCCATGTCACTGTTCAAAGGACCCAAGTAAAGCAGTCCATCGTGGGAACTGATTACAAACTGAGAGCACTTGCCCTCCTGAAACTAAACTGCAAAGTAAGTTGAAGCACAAAGTGTCTAGTTTTTTAAGATTATACAGTTGTATCCATACACTGCGACAATTAAGTATGTGTATCAAAAACATTACAAAGCATCACACTGAAACGTAGTGATTCAATTAAACACCCAGACTGGCAGAAAAAGAAAGCAGACCTTAAAACGGCATTCTTGTGTATATTGCTTGAAGGCCAAGGCAATATCCTTATCTCTGAAAGTAGCCAGTGTAAGTTTCTCTGAAGATATACTACTTCACTGCTTCTAATTCTCTACCTCTGTAAATTCTGTCTTCACCAAGCTAGTGATCAGCCTGTGAAGAAGGACTGATGCTTCTAAAGTCTCTCCCCAGCTGGTAATGTAGCAGCAGAAGCAGATGCAAAGACATTACAGAATGTAGCATCCATCCATTTAGTGACTCATCTTTACTCATTTGATGCAACACATCAACAACTGTACAAGCAATGTTGCCCTAACAAATAATCAATAGGCAGGAGGAAAGCTGAAGTTCACATGCAGCCATAGGGTTTTTTGTTTTGTTTTGTTTTTTTCCCCACAAGATACTTTTTTTAAAAGATGGAACAAGCTGATCATTCACATGCATCTCGAACCCCATACTCTTCCCCTTCCCCATCTGCCTATAAAGCATGAAAGTGGTGGGAAAATACTGTGACTGCTTCTTACTGATTACAGTACATTTTTGCGATAAAATAGTTTGGGGGACTATCAGGATGAACTCCAGCTGACTGCCTTCAGCCCAGCAATATTCCATATCATCAGGAACTAACCCTTGAAGCACTTCCTTCTTTCCTTAAGCTCTGCAGGGAGAAACACTGCCTAGTTATCTGTACATCTTGAGTGCTTTTCTGTATTTCTTTAAAGCAAGACAAAGAGGTATTCAATAGGAATTTGCCTTTATTATATAGCTTCTACTTCTGTTTCTGCCATTACCGTGTATCAGCTC
This sequence comes from Trochalopteron elliotii, assembly GCA_024734555.1. Classification (NCBI taxonomy): domain Eukaryota; kingdom Metazoa; phylum Chordata; class Aves; order Passeriformes; family Leiothrichidae; genus Trochalopteron; species Trochalopteron elliotii. The sequence continues at coordinate 2,231,791 of JANPWX010000062.1, read as the reverse complement.
TGTTTTTGTTCCCCAGCCAATCTTCTTCATATTTTCCAGACCATTCAAGTGCCTGTGCTCAGTGCCACAACGAAGTTTAACAAGTCAGTATTACTTCTAAAGCAAGCAATTAGTTTTGATTCATCTCTTTTCAGATCTGTAAGGGAAATGGTCAATTAAAGAAACCAGTGGAAAGAAGTTGTTGCTGCCACTGCCATGTGCTGGCTTTGAGCCACAGTCTATCTGACATTTGCAGGAGTCATGAGTGTGAAATCAAGGTGGATGAAGATTTTCCTGTAAAAAGTGTTGGTCCACGTTCACTCTTCTCCTGAAAAGAAGTCAGACAGTTCTTTCAGAAGAGCTAAACTCAAAACTATTCCAAGTCAGAACTGCCTTGGGGAAGCAGGGTAACCTCAACCAGAATCACCTCATCCAACCTTTCACCCTACTCCCAAGCCTGTAAAAAGTTCATAGATAGGGGTATATTTGGGAATCTGGCACCAATGACTGCTGCTATCTGAAGTAGCTTAGACCAAGATTAGGTCTTTTGGATGGAGATTTGGACATGAAAGTCTGTTTATTTCAAGGTTGTTTTCTTTTTTACCTCTGTTGGTCTGGAGTACAAAAGTTTTGCACACCAATGCCCTACCTATGTTTTTAGGAGAAAACATCTTTGTCCCTCTCACAAGGAAAACACAGCAGAGGATGATAGCTTCCACCAAGTTCTGACTGCACGACATCTTTTTTTTCCTTTTCACTTGTGGTTTTCCTTTGATATCTCAGCTGACATGTATCACTTTGTTTTTCCTTGTATCATTGACATTTTTGTATTGAAATATGTGACCTAACACCCAGAATCTCTGACATGATCCTATGACATATGATTTCCAAGTGGAGGGTAGAGGGAAGGAGTGTATGCTGTCACCTGTAGGCTACTTCAGCATCTGAGAGGTGCTATTTGGTCTTCCCTTCTCTGAGGAAGGGAAAGTAAAACCTAATAAAACTAGGGTGCTAACTTTAGTCCTCAGTGTGTCTCATTTAGATGTCAAAAGCAGCTTTTGTCACTTTTCTACGTGCATACAGAAAATAATCCTTCTGTTTTTGTTTTATACCTGGAATCTGATGCTGTATGTGACGTGATTTTATCACTGCCCTATTTCCTCTGGAGCATTCATTGCTTCATTGCTTTGTGCTTCTGATGAGTAAGATGTCAGAAGAAATGTTGATGCCAATAACGCTGCATCTTCTCACATGGCCTTCGCACTAGACCTCCTTATCTCTGTGACTGCTTGAATTTGAACTTCCTTTTTTTTTCTCTCTGAATGATGCTAATATGAATGTCTAATATTTATGCTGATATTAAAGTTTACGTTTTATTTTTGCTCATGTTGTATGTCTTCAGGCAGAGACAATATTAAGACTGCTATTGTAAAATGAGTCAGCTTTTTCAAAAACTGCATTCTTCAGTCCCTAAATGCTTAACCCTATGAGAACAGTTTTGTATTAATAGTATAGGACTCCCAAGGCTTGGGCCTGGACTAGCTGGAATTGTAGTACTTGAGATGCTGATGTAATTTTGCAACTTCTATTTCACCCTAAAAAAGTTTCCAGTATCACATGTACATGTGAATGGGTGCAGAATAGTTGAAAGAAGACAGATTTAAACCCAGTAACTTAGTTAGACATTAATTAAACTTGCTTTAGTATCTATTCCCTCTAGTATTTTATTTCAGAGAAGCAGTGAGCTCTTCTGGCTTAGTGGGCTAAGGAACCATTCTCTCTGCTACAGGCAATTCCTAGACAAAGGCAGCTAGAGTCCCAGTCCTCCAGTGCTCATATTTTTTAGTCCCATTATGGAGCTTGACCTGAGAATGAGACATATGCTCAGGTTCTAAACTTTATCTTCTTTTGGCATCAATTTCTATTTGCATCACAGGTCCCTGACTTCACTATCATTAAAAGACCTTTCTCATACAGAACTATAATGACAGCTCCAAGTGGTGTTACATATTTTGAACTTGTATAAAGCACATTTTCTTACCACACGTTCCATCTTCTCTCTGGAATCAACTCCTGATGTTGTCTGCTTTGGTTGTAAGCACAGGAGCCATTGAGGTATTCCTCTGGACTGACTATAGCAGCGTAAAAAGAACAGTGCATCAACTTTCTAGGAAGGGTTTTTTTAAAAATGAAAACAAAGTCTATTGACTGGAAATGATCTAAATGTGATTGTAGCCACTGCCAGGTCTATTGGCAGTGTAAACTGCCAGCTTTCCTTTCCTGTTGTTTTTTCCCCTCTGATGACATATGTAAACAATCAGTAGTACACATTGTAAGGTTTTCCTTAGGCTTACGTAGAACCTGCACACACACAATATGGGATGGCGAAATCTCCATCAGACATAGGACTAATTCTGTCATAGGGCAAATTTGCATTTGCAGGACATAAAACAGCATGATGGTAATGGAACTATTTGCAGTTCGGGGAAACAGATGCTGAGGACAGGGTCATATGACTGGAAGCTTCTGCCCAAGGCACAGCGTGACATGAAAATTCCATGGTCCTGGCTTCTCACACCCATTCCATGGGTCATTCCCATTTGCCCCTCATAGGCTGACAGAGGCAAAGAGATCACTACTGCAAAAGCCAAGGTTTTGGAGGGTTTAATAAGGTCTTCATATTTTTCTCATCCTGGTACATGGGATCATTTGATAAAGTTGTCAGGGAGCCCTGCAGCAACTGAACACTGTTGAACTTCATGATGCACATCAGCATTGCTCATAGGTATTGTTTCACATTGTACATGCAGGCATCAGTAGGGGCATCAGTATCTCCTCAGAGGGAGTAATTTTTAAATGCAAACTGAGATTGTAATACAGTCAAATGAATCTTGGGGTTGGTGCGGGGGGAGGGTGGGGTGGGGTGGAAACTGTGGATCTAATATATTTTAAAAAATTATGTGTATACTTCCAGGTAAGCTTTTCCCACTTCCTCTTAAATCTTCAATTAGTTCTACACACACTTTTAACTTGGTTGAAGCCCTTTAAATGCCTTTGTGCTCACCAAACTACCTATTTGGAGCAAGGACAGAACATGACATTAAAACACAGAAGAGACCAGAAATTACTGGTGAAAACTAAACCAAACAAACAAAAAGTTAAAAATATGGGCAAAAGTGCACTCCCAATCTTCTCCTTCTGAAATGAAATCTCAGGAACAGGGGGACAATGAAACTTGAGCTGGGTAACTAAACTTTCTGCTTTGTAAACTCAGACCTGGGATATGCCAGGGTAGTTCTGAAAATTATCACGTTTGATCACTGGCAACTGGAGAGTGTGACCAAAAAATATGTTGTGTTGCCTTTTTTTTGTTTTCTTCACCACTGTAAACAACACAGAATTATGTCTGTCAAAGTATCCTTAGAGACACTGACCTTGTGAATACCCTTGATTTTAAAGGAAATGTGAATGATGACGTTAAATGAACCTCTGGTTCAAACAGTTGATCCTTTGTTATCCTGAGCTTTATTTAAGCAGAAGTGAACAATACCATTTAGGCACAGCAGAAAGCTTATTAATGTTCCAGATAATTCTCACTATTAAGCAGGAAAATATGTTTCATTATTAAATGTAATTTGCCAGAGTATTTGAAACTGTGATGTTGGACAGAGAGCAAGGAAAGTACATGGCAAAATGGTATGTCAAAGTGATAAGTCACAGACAAAATGTGCTGTCCCTCTACCAAGAAAGTAGTTATAAGTCATCCATTGCTTAATCCTCATAGCACCTCTGTGTTGCAGAAAGGAGAGGTATGAAAAAGAGGCTTGAGCATCCAAAAGGACATGTAACATGTGTTCTCCTCACTACAGAGAACTTTGAAAATATTTCGCCCATAGCTGTAGACCACACCAACTTTGTAGTTGACTGTAAGCAGCAGGAGATGGGATATCCACAACCCCATGCTGCCCCATATTCAAGTCCACTTTTCTTGGTCACTGTATCTTATGACAAACCAGAAAGCCAAGCTACCCACAAGTGCACCTTCACTCCTATTTTAAAACCTGTCAGGCTGTCAGATTTCTGCTGTCAGAGTTCTTGATGGCCTGCTCTGCTCCAGAAGGTAAGAATAAGAAAAAGTCACTAAAAGCTGGACTGTTTTTATTTTATTTCTTGAGACTGACTCATACTCTCCAATTCCTTGTCCTTAGGGAAGATACAAGGAAATGATGTAATTCTTTTTTTGGCTAATTTTCATGCTTTGGACTTTTTTCTTTTGTATAATTTGTACTGGGCCTGTTTTTTAATTAATCTGTATGGATTGTTCCAAAGTAAAAGCCTGAGCTGTCTGTCTCTGTATTTTAATTTGTAATAGGGATGTAATGGTTAATAGTTGAGGGCAAGAAGTATGGAGCTCCATGATACACCAGGTGACCCATTAATAATTACTCAGGAGTTCTGCAAGGTTTCTTCAGAGATCAAATTTTGAAAGGATGACCAAACTGTAATTTTAAAAGTCTGGTAAAATTTTAAAAAAACCTCTGTTTCAGAGATGTTGTGATAATTCCTACAGCTCTTGTTGTAAACCTGGGGTGGAAAGGGAAATACTTTACATTTTTGTGTTTCATTAAAGGAAGAAAATCAGAAACACCTTGAAGATGAAACTCTGGGTGTTTCATCACCAAACTGAACTGAGACCTTATCTCTAAACATTCTTGTGGACCACCTCCAGTTCAGATTAAAAACTGGATCCGAAGTTATCTGTAGACCCATCAGGAAACTTTTGGTTTTGCAAAACTGAAGTGGAAAACTTTACAAAAGTATCTCCTTATGAGAAGGTGAATACACTTGTGTTGTTCTAGGACCAGGACTACAAAGGGAGATAATGTGCCCAGAGACAGAGGATGTCCAGAAGATGAATACAGGTTTGCGTTCTCTCAGACTCAGAAAGGAGCTGAGCATGGCTGTGTCTGAAAGTTTCCTAAACTGGAATGAGATTTCAAGGCATGAGTGAAAATGACATTCTAGAAGCTGGTTTTAATTAGGGTGTGACGTACCAAGAGTTTGGAATCACAGCTGAATGACAACTCCCGGGGAAGCAGCATCTTCCAACTCTCTGGGCAAACTTAGCCTCTCATCTGGGGATAGGGAAAGTACAGTTTGGGACACTATCCTCATAATATAATTGGCAAGAATATGGATCAAAATGCGTATTGCATAAAAGTGGATGGCAGGCTTTTACAAGGAGAAATCTTTCCTCCTTGTGGGCTCACAGCAAACAAAGCCCTTTGGAGAGTCCCAGCATTGATGCATCAGAGTTGGTCTGTCTGTCAGGTCTTTACAGCAGTAACCTGCAAATTGACAGACATAGCTCTGCATATGCACAAATGCATAATCACAGGGGGCAAAAGAGCCCCTCAGGTGAGAATAAGGAGGCTCTCAGCAAGCTCAGGCATATTGGTGGCAGTAGAGCACATTTGCTTGAATCTCCTGCAGTGCCCATCATTTCAGGTGCCACCATTCCCTTGGGCAGGTAGCAAAGCAGCCTGAAAGACAGATTGTGGGTATAATCTGTGGTGTGAACATGAGTGTACTCTATTAAGCCTAAACAGAAGCTGAGATGAAGTTCTAACAGCACATACTAAGAACTTTAGGACATAACTGCTATTTTAAGTAACCAAATCCCTTTATGGATCAGACCCCAATGGAAGAAATTCAAGAGAATTAGCACAAAGCCACTGGAGTCACTGCTATAGGAATTCTCTTTTTTCGCAATCAAATGCTTTTACCACTCACTTTACACTCCTTTCTATTGGTTTTCTGGAAATCTGTGCCTGATCATTTGCTGAGAACAAATGCAAAAAACATATATGCAAGAATTAACTGAAATTAGATTTTGTACTTCTACCAGCAGCTGCAGAAGAACCTTGTCTGAGCTCTAGCAATCCAGCCAAGGAACTGAAATTACACAAATGAATGTGAGTAATTAAAATTAAAACATTTAGTGCAAAAAGTTAGCCAGCAGTAGTAAATGAAATTCAGCAGCCTTTTAAGAGCAAAATAATGATTCACATAAATAAACTGGAAATCAGAAAGGTAAACTCTTAAGTATTGAACTCTTTCTTCTGCTCTTCAAAATATTAACATTCCTTTCTCAGGTGGGAAACTGCATGGTTATGACTTGACAAAAGCTGAATTCACTGACAAAGTCAAAGTTCTGACTTCTGATCTCATGATACTATGTGATATCAAGCACATTGCTTTAAATGAAGCCTACATGATTCTGGACTTCTTTTTCTTCTCTCTTTATGCATTCTCATGAAACCCTAAGTAGCACAGGTTCTTCATGGACCATGAAGAAAATTAGTCTGTTTTCCTGATTTGGCAATCCCATCACTTTCTCTTTTTTGGAGAACTGAAGCTAGGAAACCAGTTTTTCATAATTTTTATGTGAAAGCCACAATTTTTATCACTTGATAAACTAAAACCTACTATTCTGAGTTGCATGTAAAGCACACATATAAGGATTTCTCTACTTACATAGTGATTAAGTGCATCTTGCTTTTCTCTTTGCATCATCAAACACACAGAACTTACCAGAGGTTGCTGGCCAGAAAAATATACAAATACACATTTGAGTTTTATCATGCAAAATTGCTTGGTTTGCACACTAGAGAAAAATACACAATGCCTTCCCAAAGCCACAAAAATATATATGATTGCCTATATATTTACCATTTTGGTGCAGAGCAGCAATGCAGTCTTGCAACAAATCCCACCCCTTGACTGCTCCTATTTACTGCACACTGGCTCAGGTCCCAGAGCAGTTTCGGTGCACAGAAGCACTGAATTCCCTTTGCAGGGAACTAACCCAGAAGCTCTGCTCAGTGCACATGAAATGCACTCCAGTGAGGATGTTACGAGTCCAAACCAACCAGTGGGCCTTTGGGCAGCTTTTGGGCAGCTTGCATGGTGAGAAGAGCCAATCCAAGGGATCAAGTTAGAGGTAGCCTGAAGTTCAAATCCTTGTAATGTTTATAACAAACATACTGATTCTCAGCACTAACTACTTCAATATGGTGATCTGTTTCTGTTACGATGAATTACTCATTAATGTAATCAGAGCCAGTCCATGAGACAAACATAAAAGGGAAAAAAATTTCAAGAAATATTAGATTGGTTTTTGCCCAGTATTTTGAGAGATATGTCTATTTGTTTATTTATCATGCTGGTAGTTCCTCTACAGCCCTTGCTATCACCTCCTCCTATGAGATAAAAAACACAGCTGAGATTTTAGAGATGAAGCAAGATACCTTTGCTTTAAATTGACTTAGATGAAAAAAATCTGAAATAGTAAATTTGAAAATATGGTACCAATTTTGTTCTGCTATACATGAACTAAACAGATGAAATAAAAAAAAGAAAACATCTCATTCTTACACTACTACACAATGGTTGATTCCTGATCAGGTAGACATGATGGTGGCCTCATTTTACAGCTGCTAAAACGTCTGTAGGTTCTTTCAAAATTATAACACCCAGGAACTCATTATATATATCACAAAATATATAATATCACAAAATGTCAGTTCTACACTGCATATTATTCCTACAGAGAAAGACAAATTGATCACTGATCTAAATACTGGGGATTGTGTAGAGGCCACAGGTCATGCTCAAATTAAGTTTGCTTTAGAGAAACAGATTTTTTTTTTTTTAACCTAAGCAGTAACTACTCTACAGGAATAGTTACTCATGACTGAAAATAACTGCCAAGCTAAGAGAGCAATGGAAGCATTTTATTTTAAACCTGAATGATAAATGAGAAAACTTTAAGAAGGCTTTATAAATTGCAAAACTCCTGTCACCAGGACAGAAGTCTTCCTTCGCTTAAAAAGATAAGCTCATTTAAGATGATGACAGTGCAGTGCTCAAAGGCAAATGCACATAAATCAAATTTACCCATTTTCAACTTGGGCAATAGAAAATTTACACCCTTCTTGGTTCCTGGCTGATATTACTTCTTGAAACTAGCAGCAACAGCTCTATTATTCTGTCCCAGTTTTTATGGTGCACTTCTTGGACCTTTCAGAAAGTACAAAGAATTCCCAGAAAACCTGTAGATGCCAGTGGTATTTGTTTTTTCATGTTACTGTTCCAAGTTATTCCAAGTAAGAGCAGCTATCTGGAGTGAAAAAGTTGATGCTGAAGACACTGTGTTCACCCTGCATATGTTTCAGGGGATTTTAATTTGAAAGAATTTGAGCTGGACCCATGAACTAAAAACTCCTTGAGCCACATGAGGACATTTGGGAACCCCCCTCCAGTTTAGTTGCTTTGTAACTAACTTTGATTCTGGCACTCCCAGATCTCCCTTCATCCTGAACAAGCAGTAAAAAGTGGGAACAGCTGGGAGATTAATGTACCACAGGTTCATCCCCTGAGCTCTTGGTACCCCTCTTGGATGTCCTACCTTATGACCAGGCAGACAGATGTAAAAGAAACAAAACTTAGCCATGCTGCTCTGAGTTACTGGTGATACTCTGGTTTCCACTCTGCTACACATTCTCATAGATGATGCAGTGAAGTACAAGGGAAAGGAGAAAATGAGCCAGCTGCCTTGCTTTATTTTGGGCAGCATTTGTTTTCTCTCCAGGTTGTTCTGAGCAACAGTAAGGCACCATTCTCCTGACGTAAAGGGCTCTTTAAATCTTTCGCTTCTCTCAGTAACAGAGGATGAGGGTAGGAGCTGTCCCATTCACAGTGCCATGTGGTCCCCTGTGTAGTATCTGGCATCTTCCAGTCACTCTGTACTTCAAAACACTTTATTTGTGAATGTAGGGGACTAAATTATACGTGTCTGTATCTCAGAGAGGCAATGAAAGCAAACATTAGTAAAGTTTACCTTTTTTTCTCTAGTCTTCCTATCACAACTATACTCTTTGATAAAGCAGTGCAGAGGTGTCAAATATGAGAAGGATGATTTATTTTTATTGCCCCTTTTGCAGTGATTAGCATATTTTTCTTTTGATTTTTGTCCTCCTGTCTTCAGTTGCTCCTTCATTCCCATTTAATTCTCCCCCCTTTCTTCCTTTCTCCCCCTTCCTTGTTTTGTCTCCCTCAGGTTCTTTCATTGTCACATTGTGCTCCTTTAAATGCCGCACACATTTTGTCAATGGAGCCTCTGTAGTGGCTGGAAACTGAGAAGACCCTGTACTGCTGCTTGCCAGGCAGCGGGGGACCAGGGATTTCTCAGTTTCCAGCTGCTTTTGAAGCAGCACTGATTGGTTTCTCTTGCTGCTGCAGAAAAGGCTGGCACACGGGAGCAACAAATTCAGCATGTCCTTCTGGCCTGTTTTCAATAGATCTGCAAGTGCCAGAACAGAGATGGGGAGCAATTTGATTCTCTCTGCTCAGCCACCCCTCTCTCTATTTACCAAAGCAACAGTACTCTCTCCCTTTGCCTTTCTACCAATTTTTCCTCAACTTCTGTGATTTCCCTCTCCGCCACATCTCTTTCCAGTCCACTACTGCAGCTTAGCCAGAGTTTCTGTAGAATCTTAAAGACATATTTCTCTTGTGTTACTTTTGCAGCAGTATTTGAGCTGAGCAAACACAGTTCTATTGCTCAGTGAAGTGCTACTCAGTCAGTAACACAGTGCAATGGCTTAAAATGTGCAAGTAAAAACAGATTAATAACAGCTGCATTTGTAAGCAACATAAGGGACAAGACAAAAGTTTCCTATGTTTATTAGGAAATTTATTTATTATTACAACCCTTTGAATATTCCTTTTAGAAGATTTCTGTAACAACAACAACAACAAAACAAATCAAAAACCACCGCAAACAATGAGAACATATTTAAATATTAAAAGCTTTTTCTCCTTCATGAAGTTTTAAGTATCTCCAATATGTTTGAGGAACCTCCTATATCATGCTTAGGAAATACCACTGCAAAGACTTCTTCAATCAGTCAAAGTCAAGGGGCTAAAATACAATCTGTAAGTGGGCAGAGTAAGCAGTGAGAAAGCATGCAGTACTAAAGCAACAAATGTCCATGACAACCATATAGATGCCTAGGCCAGCTGTAAATCATTAAAGCACTACTTTCATAAAAAAACATAATGGTATTTTATGAATCCATTATTTCCTAATGGTCATTTATCTGCCCATTACACATTAGAAATGGGCAGACATTACTGCAGATGGAATTCAGAGAACAGGTAGGAAGAAGACAGGTTAGTAGATTCAAAAATAAGTTAAAGGAAGATATGTTAAAAAACAGCATATAAGTGGTCTGGGGGTAAAAATCAGGCCAAGACTCCACCAGGCAGTAAATCCAAAGTTACAACAGTTAATCCCAGATCAAAAATGTCACTGTCACTTGATGGAATGTATTTGATTGGCACAGCTGAAGGTAAAACATTAAATTTGTTCAAAAAGGCCAAACCTTTCTTCTGTGCAATTTGAGTTTGATCAAACATCACTTTTTCTCCCATAGTTGTCATTGATGCAGCATAGAGAATAAAGCTGGCTTGAAGAGCCATGATGTGTATATATTCTGTGTGCTGTGTGACTCAACATGCTGTGCCTTATCTGGCCTGAATTTATGTTGCCCAGAGATGTGGTAACACGCAGAACTACTTTTTATAAAAACATATCTACAACCTCGGAGATAAAGGATAATGTTAACAAAATAAAAGAGTCAATATAAAAAGTTAAACTGCTATTCTGGGTTAGATTTTTCCAGCAGCTCATCTCCCTGAACTGTGTCCAGAAGGATGACTGGGAAACACAGTCTATTCCCAACATTAATCTAAGAATAAAGGCTCCAGCATGTGTGCAAGCAGGGACACTGAAATGAGATGATTTCCACAATGTAGTACCTTTCTATGGTGGACTAGACATACAGGACAATCACTTCTACTGAACTGCTAATGGAAATGATTTTCAGTCCCCACACATTTGGAGCAGATGTACATCAATTACCTGCAGGTTGAAGGCTTTCTGTCCTTTCATTTTGTTACTAATATCCTCACAGAGCCACTCTTTCAGCTTCCCATCCCCTGCCTTTTCCTCCCCAAAATTAGAGATACAAAATTATTTACACTTTGCATACATTTTATTATGTAAATGCATCTAAGCTATACATTGACTACTCTTCTGCAACTTTTATTTCAAACACAGTTCAACAGGACCAAATGGTAAAAAAAAAGTTTTTTTTTTTAAGTTCTGACTCACTGCTGAAAGCCTGCCTAACTGCAGTACAAACCTGTGCAGTTCAGCTCTGTGTGGAATGGCTCAGGGGAAGTGTCCTTCAAGTACAAATATGTAACTGAGCTGGTGAGGTTCTCCAGGGAAACAAGCAAAGGCTGCTCTGCATGCCCTCGCAGGCTCCAGAACCAGCTCTGCGGCTCCGGCAGCTGGGGTGTCCTGGTGCCAGTGAGGCCGGGAAGGTGGAGTCTGGAAGACATGTGTGTGCAGCTACCTGGAGGTCTCCTCTTCCATATAATGTTTCAGGAAAATCATCCAAGAAGGCTGTCAAACATTACATGGAGTGGAGAGGTTTTATGCAAAAATGATGAGTGATGCTTAGTGAAAAGCAGCTGAGGATAGGACCTAACAAGAGTGTGCTTACTTGTGCCAAAACCACTAATTATCAGATGAAATGTCAAAGATTATGTATGTGGTAGTGCTGTGACAGACACTGTAGCTATGTGAGGGAGGGACTACAACAGTCCTTCGTGTGTTTTTGCTCGCACAGCATAGTTTCTAATTATTTGGCAATGAGCCTCACTTGAAAAATGTTCTGGGTGCAGCTCCACCTGCCCTTTTCATAGCTTTCCAGAACTGCTGCCTATTTTTCTCACCCCATGCTGGCACTGCTGCCTGTTTTAACAGTGCTGATGCTGAGACCAAACTGATAAACTCAGCTGAATGCAGATGCCTCTGCAGTGATCTCCATTACTCCCCTGCTTCCATTTTGATGCAGCACCAAAACACTGGATGTAGCTCTGCAGCAAGCTAGCCCAGATCTAAAAAAAAGGGTTGTGCTTTCTACCTCTGTGGCCTAACATACTGCCAGCAAAGCCACCCTGAACTCTAGGCCCCAAAGGTGTCATGCCTGTATGTGTGTGTTCAGCCAAAGGTGCAGGACAGTGCTCACTGAAAGGTTCACAGCACCCGACAGTAACGCCTTATGTGTCACTCCAGTGGTGGTGAAGCAGCCGTTTTTAGCAGGAGAAATGAATTACTCACTACCTGTTGTTAGGCCGAAGAGATGCTAAAACTGCTCATTTGGTTTCAACATCACAGTGACATAGCTGTACTCATCCGATTTCCAGGAACTGTTCAGTTTACGTCAGTCAGGGCTCTCCACGTCTCGCTCCAGCACATGGCATAAGCCCCAGAAAAAGAGATCTGTATGGACAAGCTGGGATAAGTGGCAGAGATTATCTTGCTGCTGTTACAGAATAACATATCCAAATTTTCAATATTTATCATCACAGCTTTTTCCATTTAACTATTTTCTACAGAAGACTTTGACAATAGGAAAAGGGGAAACACAGAGACCCAGGCACCCTTTCAGCAATGCTGCGTCAATTACAAATACAATGATCACTAGGTCTGGGCTTATTGGTGACAGTTTTTCTTCCCTCCAATTTGTGTTACGGCCTGAAATCACAAAGCTGTGATCCCCGAGAACCTCCTTTGTAATGCACATCAACTTTCGTTGTGCCCCTTTGTTCCCAATGTGATGGAGCATTGTGGTGCCTGTGTCCAGGGAGCAGGTTCGCATTATTGTTCTTGTAAATATGTACTGCTGGGCACAGCTCGGTGGAAGGCATTGAGTTTGTGCATGACTGACGCCGACCCGGACAACTGCTCTGACCCCCAGCAGATGGTGGTGCAGGGACTGCAATGATCTGGAAGTAATAGCATGTGCCATTTCTTTTTGTTTGGAACAGACAGCCAGACCCTGCGTTTCCCTCCCCTGTGCAGCAACAGCTGTATATACAGTAGGGACCAGTGCACCCCTAACTGTCACTCCAGTCCTTCTCTGCCAGTAATCAGAAAACCTTGGGCTCTGAGACTCCATGGAGATTAAACACTGTATGAACACCACATGGCACTTTCCACTGTTAGTAAAATTGTGAGCATTGGGGCATAGATCATTTGCTTTCCTAGAGAAAAGTGAATAATAGTTAAATATATCTACCACCCTTGATATTAGACTTTGCAGTGATTGACTTGCTGGTTTTTAACCTCTGCACAGATAAAGACAAGGGTACAGGAGTCAGTATTAATTAAGAATTTTAACTTTTAGACTACAAATAGCCTTTCTGTAGCTTAAAAAAAATCTACTTGTCATTTGTATTTATCAGAGACCAAAATAAGTGTTTGCTTTGAAAGGAAGGTATAAAAAGGGTGAAAGCTCACAAGTGATGTTTTCTCCAAGGCCATGGGAAATTTACTGCTTCAAAATGATAGCAGAGCAGTTTGCATTTGATTCTGTAAGAGGTCAGATTTTTTTACAACTCATTATATATAAGGCAGCTCATCAGAGGTCAGAAATGACAAATTAGAGCATGATGGAGTTAGCAATCACCCACTTTATGTCTGGCCTGTGTTACCAGTCTCCAGAAAATTGTCCTGACGGTCCAGAAGGGAAGTTCCTTGGGATGGATGGAGCAACTGCTCCATGCTCCTCCCCTCTCAAGCCCCAGCTGAGATGGCTGTCAAAGAAAGGGGTTGAAAACCAGGTGCACTCTAAACATTGCATTTCTGGCTGCTATAATGCTTCTGGGAGGCTTTCAGCTGGCCGGTCCAAAAACAGTAGACATGCAGCACTCGAAATGAGGAACAAAGGCAGGGTAGGAGTAATAGCAAGAAATCTTTTACACTTTTTCTCCACTTTATACTGGCATAAAACACCTCTTGGGGATTTTATACACAAGACCCCCAAGCTATAAGCCCATGTTCTAACTGTGAGACCATTCCTCTGTGAGAGGAAATGTTGTTTAATTCAGTGCAATCTCCCTATTTCTGTGCAGAAAGAGGAAACCTGTTCTGGGTTTGCCTCTCTCAATCTCCCCACATTAATGAAATATTCCTGGGGGGACCCAGAGTCTCTCAGGGCACAGCATCACAACACTGCTATCAGGTTATACCCAGCCTCTGTTGCTGGGCTGGTGGCTGAGATGTCTCATTGTCTTTAATTTAGGAATTTCATCATAGACTTGAGAAATGACCTTGTAAACTTTGCTGAGACCAGCTTAATTCTTTACAACCCCCCATCTTTTGAAGAAAAAGCAATGTTAGGAAATCCTTGCTCACCTCCAGTGTAAAACCACCTTGGGTTCATCAAGCATCAGGGTTGGGTCAAGAGAAAAATTTTTGAATTTCTCCTTGTCTGACATGTAATGAAAATGATTATTCAGTTTGAATTCCTTCCAGACTTTCCTCATCTTGATTCTAGCAGCACTACCTCAAACAACAAACATTTAAACAGAAGTAGCTTTACTTTCTTAACTAATCCCATTAACTTTAATGAGTCTAATCACACCAGTAAAATTATGCATGTGCTTAGCTCTTGGCAAGGTCAGTGCCAGTAATGAGGAGAAAAACAAACTGATAATGAAACCATGAGTAATAAGAATGTCTGGATATCTGCATTTCTAGAAAAAGATATGGCTGTCTAGAACATTAAAAATGAAACACCACTTGTTAAAATTATAGAAGAGAGAGTGAATCCTGAACCAAGAATGACTGTAAATAAAATTAGAGAAATTCTTTAAGGAATTATCATACATAACATGTCTTCAGTTACCTCCATAACAGCTATAAGCTCATTACCTTAGTTATGACTTATCTGTTCATCCATTCATTTATATGACACTCATCAATATGATATCCAAGGACTAATGAATTTTAGCATTAAAAGGTCACGTGTAATTCCCTAAGAGGCAAAAATTCAAAAGGTGTCAGCCACTCTGGATCTGAACAGTATTCTCAGGCAATTTGCATGAAATTTATTTTCAATAATTCTGGCCAGAAATAGTCCATCTATTTTCAGGAGGAGGGTTATGGAAAATGGTCTGTGGAACAGCAAAATGGTAGTAGTATGAAAGACAGATTAAGTCCACAACAAGAAGAATTTTGTAACCCAAACAGACATCAACATGACAGCATTACAAGTTAACTATTTTTTAGGATTACATTTTCTTTGGTGATGCCTTTTGACTATCTTCTGTTTCAAGACTGTATAACTTCCTCAATGATTTAAATAAACAGAGCCAAACTAAGCATTGTCTTTACAGCCCATGGCCACGGACACTCTGTAAGCTACTAAACACACAAAATTAGTTTAACTTCTCTATATAGGACCAGAATGGGGCTTACCTGTAACTAAATTCTCCAAAGAGCATTTATATAGTATCCAGCTTTACACTTGTGAATCAATTAATTTGGTAACTCCTCTCTCTAGCCATAGACAGAATTCCTGTGCACACATATTTGTATATAGAATTATAGGTTAAGGATTTCTGTCCATATTTCCTCCTATTTGACATAGTGTACGGTCATTGCTGGGACAAGGACTTTTCTAATATATAGCAAAATGGGATTGTTTACAATGGCAAATGGATTTTTAGTGATAGTTTTAACACGAGGTCATGTGCAGATTGTGGTTTTCTTTTATAGTAGGCTGACAAATTCTTTTTTTGTACCTTGTTATAATTAGTATGAAATTTCCTTAAGCGTTGTTCTGTTACATATTCCCTGTAAGTAAGAAAAATGTGTATAATTAAGAGTGTGTATTTCTCTTGTGTTTTGTAGAATCAAGTAAGTTTTCAATCTTTGTTTTCAAAAAACACACTTTACTTACAGGTAGAGGTGAAGTCTGTCAGCATATATTTTCTCCAAGAGCCTAATGAACGAGAGACCAGACAAGCTGAAAAAATCAGCTCTAGTTCAGTCACTTAATTATAGGCTTGGGTGTGAGTGTAGATGGTGAATTAATACACATCAGGAAAACAACAGAACTGCAACAGCACCTACCTCTGTCACAGTCCGGCTCACTGTGACCCCGAGTCAGAACTGGCTGGGGGAGCATGGCAAAAATAGAGGGGTGGGAACAATGGAGCTGCCTGAGAAATAAAGAGCTTTAATAGAGAAAATAACAAACCGCAGAAAATGCACAATCTGAGGAGCAACATCCAGAGACCCAGGGGCGTAGTGAACCTAACAATATATAGGGGTATCTGAGGGCAGGGGCCTAATCCCGAACACGGAACAGGAACATGACCTTATATGTGACAGGTCCTGAACCAACTGAGAACCAGAACCAGAACCATGGCCTATTTTGGAATCATTCTATTAGCATACTAACTTCCATTCTTTCAGTATCCCTCCTCCCATGGTCTCAAGTTGAAGCCTCCTGCATAAGCCACCAAGCCTAAACCACTACTCATCCCAGCCAGTTCAGTTCCCACACATCTCTGTGATAAAATGTTAAAATGTTTTTAATGTTCTTCTGCAGAAAGAAATCTGTATTCACACCAATTCAGAACTGTAGCATTACAAAATAAATTTGTATTTGTATATGAATAAAATCAATAAAACATCTGGAGTCATATAATCTTTAAATGTTCCTTTTGCTTTGTTAATTATTTGTGATAATTCACTGTCTAATCAACTAGTTCAATCTCCCCCGTTTTTTTTTTATTTCAGTAGGATGCAAATAACTTCCTTAGGTGTCTTCAGCTCAGAGTCAGTCCTACAGAGATCAGATGGACTGAAAAGAAGCTGTATCTTCTCCTGTACATTTTGGAAACATGGAGATTTTTACAGTTTGTCCTGCTGTATTCCTTGTAATGAATGACTTTGTAGTACTGCATCCTGTGGTTTGATCTTAGACCTGGTTTGGTGCATGCACACATTAGCCGTGGCAGCAGGTCAGGGGAGCACAGCAGCCACACTGCTAGCAGCACCAAGGCAGGGTCTGAGGAGCCCCTGCTCTGCTGCTGCCTGTGAATGCTGGGGTGCAGGGGGCTGGCACTACCTGGTGTGTGGCGGGCGGGCTCTGCCAGCCCCCAGGGCATTTTAGTCTCCGGATGATTCACTGAATTCTGGTGGTACCGGCAGGGGCACCCTGAGGATGAGAGGGCTGATGGCACCAGCCATCACTGCAGAGGGTTGTGTATGGAGAGCAGGGCTAAGGGAATAACCTGGTGCCACACTTAACTGGTGGACAAGCATCATGTGCACGAGTGGAGGAATGCTCTGTAAGAGAGGTTCAGAGGTGGGCTCTTTGAAGAGCCCAGTAAAACTTAGGAGGGAGTTTACATGCAAACTGACAAAAAATTTCACCCAATGGAAAATAAGTGAAGATACTATTCTGGAGTAAGGTGAGGAACAAAATTTAATACAATGCAAAGTGTCATAACAGGCTGTTCTAGACAAGTATTTAAAAATAAGGGGTTATAGAAGTCAATCGTCAAGTCGTTCACACTGCTAACCTACATAAGCACATGACGTTATTACTGTTAACCTCATCTTCCCTCCCCCTCTTCCTTCCTAATGTTTCCTATGCTCCTTGCTTCTTGTCTTTACACTAAAAGAGCACTCTGGGAAGGGACTGTACTTGCTTTCAAGGCAACACCATAGCGAGGCCCAAGTTTGACTGTAGCCTCTGGGGACTCCCACACCAAGGTATACTTACACCTGAGCCCACATTAAGACACAGATTCAGATTTTTTTCTTTGCTCTACCATCCTCTTTGAGACTATGACACCAGAGCAAAAACTATTTAACAATGCTCCTGCAGCAGACTGCTAACTAGCCTATTCTTTTTCCTTGTCATCCTTCAGACAATGTTGCAAGTTCTCTGAGCTGTGTTGAAAATCAGCATCCATTTCAAAGAGCAGACACTCCTGACACTGAGCTGGCTGGCTAACAGCTTAAGCGGTAACTTTTGTTGGCACATGCACCACAGTTCAGATCTAGGAGATGTTCCGTGGGCAAGTGGCTGTTTATTTGCTTTCCTAGACACGTGGTTGAACCACACTGTACATCCTGTGCTTATGAAATTCCAGCAGGGTTGTATCACAGTACCTACCACTAGAATGTGTGATTTACACCACCTACAAACTGCAACATCTCAAGATAAACCTGCTCCTTATAATGAAGATCCAGATAACTGTGGTTCTCACTACCTACAATGCTTTTTAAGGTCACCGGGTTTTAAAATAGCTGGGATTTCGCAGGACACACTGTGAGATTTTTTTTGTAAGACAGGCTGATCTGAGATGGAGTCTCTTGTCCCCTTGCCCATCTCTCACATACTTGTGCTAAGCACATAAGAAACTTGGGATTGCTTCTATACAGAAGTGTGGAGGTCTTTTGTTTTCTCATCGTTCTCCAAACTAGCAAGGTGGGAAGCAGTTGCCAAATGAGAAACATATTAATTACCTAGTGCTGTGCCCAAAGGAATGAGCTTAGGGGAAACCCAGAGCCAAGGCTGAGCTGGAGAAAGTTTGGTCTGGACTGGTCAAACAAGCTGTTGAAGTCTTTGGCCTGGTTATCACAGCTTGCATCCCATGCTCCGTGCTCCTGCCTGCCCTTCTCCTCCAAAGCTGGGCTGCTTGAGCACTGCTGGCCAGCAGCTCCTGCAGTACCATTGGTGGGAAAACACCCCAGGCCAAAAGACCTCCCTCCTGCTCACACAGAGGGCCTGACCCCTAAAGATTCGATGGTCTTATCCTAGGCTTGTCTTTCCTCCTCTTTCCACACAAAGCAAGACTGAGAGGACAGGGGAACTGTATGGATTCCCAAGATGAAGCTGCTGAGATCCACTAAGCAATGCCCAAATGGCTCTGTCCACATACACTCCTGCTGGTGAATCCAAGTTCAAGGTGGTTTGGTCCTGTTCCCCAGCTGACAAGTGAGAGTAAACTGGATTTCCTGCTTTAACAGCCTTCCATTTTCAAAGATGACTAATGATTCTGAGCACCCAGCTGGAATCAACTGGCAGAGCATCTGCCTGGAACACAGGTGAGGCCCAACACTTGTGGAAATCGCATCCTTCAAAGGTGCCTCCAAGCTGTTCTTCTCCAAATTGTCTCTGAAGTGACAGGCCTGATTCAAAACCCTTTTGCCAACTTCAGCTGAGCTTAAATAGAAGTCAAACTACTGATTTGCATAGCAAACACAAAAATTTAAATGGTGCAAACCTGGTATTTAAATTTTTCTACCTCAGGTCTGAAAGTGCTTACATTCATTACAGGCCAGAAAGTGAGGTCTAGTTCCCTGAGGTAGTGGATGGTTCCAGTTTCCAATAAAGTCAATAAGAATTCTTCACACTCTGTGAAATACAAACTTTCAGCAGCAACAAGAAAATTCAATGCATAAACAATGTTAAAAACCCCTTAGTGGCTTATTATCCTCCACCAGCTACTCATATGAAGTTCAAGCCATTGTTTCTGATTTGAATAGTATTCCTGGCCTCTTGAACTGCAGATCATTTATAATTTTAAAAAATAAAATCAGTGGTTATTTGTTTTATAATGTACTGCTGTCAAGAATGAAAAGGACTGCAATGGTTTCTACGATTACTAATTTTTTGAAATAATATACCTGCTCCAGTATCCAATTAATCTGGTTATTAATCAAAGTGCCTTCATTGTAAACTATTAAAAGAGGGTAGACACTGCAGATTGTGTGCTGTATTTTTAGATTTTCCAGCTTGATTCAAAACACGCTAAAAGAGGGGCCCCATAAAATAACCATCTAGAGACAGACCATGGCAAACATCCAGAAACTATTCTTAATGGAATGGAGTTAGCACGAGCTGAGATCATTCTTTAGCCTTGGGAGAAAAAAAAAAAAAAAAAAAAAAAGAGAGAGAGAAAAAAAAATGTTTTTAGGAAGAGATTTCCAAAGGGATTATGAATTGCTCTTTGCAAACAATACAGAGGAATTCCAGTATGCATTGTGCTTTTGCCGAGAACTGTGCCTACAAGGGAGCCAATCAAAGTCCTCTTGTATCTAATGAGGAGGGGGAAATCATGATGGGGAAAGTCCCTTAATGACGGGAAACAATAGCTGTTTGTACAGTGAGATGTACAGAAAACTTTGTCACCAAGGAATCTCTTTAAACATGATTTTACTCATCTGAGACACTATTCACTGAATTAGTATTACCAGCGAAGCGCGTATGTGGGCGAGAAATCCAAAATCTTATTCATAGGATTACTGAAATGTTGTCTTTTTCCGTAATTTGGAAGACAGCAGAGGTACAGAGCTAGAGTAATAAAAAAGACGTAGGCTTTGGAATCTCAGCAATCTTTAAATCAACGAAGCATTTGTCCCCAAGTCAGACTGCCATGTTATAGTAAACACATAAAGGAAGTTGAACAGACAGAAATCTTGATGTAAAAGGATTAGCTTTCAAATTTGGTCTCTCAATAGACAATCAGATGATTACCCCATGATGAAGGGGTAATGTTCTTAAATGAATCCAAAATTGGGTTCTTCTTTTTTTGCCGTATCAAAACGCCAGAGCACAGTCCAGCAGCTCCTTGTGATACCTCTTGTTCCGGTGCCCACTCAACCGTCTGTCGCCACAGGGTTCGCTCAGCTGGCTGGAGCTCTGCCAGACTCCACTGTTTCTGTTTGCTAAACAAACACATCTTACGCACTTCAGCTGCGGATGAAAACAAAATTATGAAACCAGGCTTTTAATGTAAAACCGAATTCTAAAAAGAAATTATGTTAACAATTCCGCGTAAGGAACCCAAGAGGTCTTCCTAAGGGCTGTGCCTCCAAACCCCAGCCTTCTGCTCTTTTTATTCACCGTTTGACAAAGAGCTCTTTCCGCCCCGTCCCAGTTCCCAGCTCGGCGCCAACGGCCCCCTCAGCCCCGGCACCGCCGCGGGTGTCTCCGGGCCGCGCACGTGCCGGGCCCCATGGAAAGTACGACTAACCGCC
>JANPWX010000062.1:2047567-2210449 GCA_024734555.1 Trochalopteron elliotii | reverse complement strand
GGGGGTCCCGGCGGGTATGGGCGCTCGCTTTGCTTTCCTTGTCTCCGGCACGGACACGCCGGTCGGGACTCCGTGCAGGGTCAGTGCTCATCCCGGCTGCTTCGGAGCGGGTCCCGCTCTGAGGGCTCCCAAGGGAGCGCCGGAGTCCAGCTGGGAGGGGACTTGGGGCTGGCACGGGCTATCCTCCCGTCTCGGTTGCCCCGGCTCGTCCCGCCACAGGCAGGGGTCCTCCAGGCTCCCCCGGCCACGGACCGGGAGCGCTCGGACAAAGGCTTTTGCTGCTGCGGTTGGAAGTTGAGCGCAGTGCCCCGGTGCCCCAGCGCCTCTCGCACGGCGGGGCCCGGCCCGGCGCTGTCACTTGGCGGCGGAGCGCTCCTGGTCTCGCCGAGCGCGGGCGGGCTCTCCGCCCCTGCTAGCAGGACACCCGTTCCATCAGGCTGGGCGGGCGAGGTTCCCTTTCTCTCCTCTGTGCACACCATTCCCAGGGCTTTGTTGAGTTTTAGTTGCCTTCCTTCAAATGCTGCGGTGCAGGGAAGGGTAGCAGCCTCCCTATGCCACTAAGCCACGCTGGATCATAATGAATGGTAGTCTCCGTCCCTTTCAGCCACACTGGGTAATACTTAATCATGGCTAGCCAGCTGCAGCATGTGTCACTGTAATAAGTGACACCCTCTTAGCCACCTACAGCTGATGAATAATAACAGATCCACTGCTGGTACACAGTACGCAATCACACCTGCAGTGTTACAGTGCACGTTGCAATCCTCGCCACATCTTGATTGCTGCTGCTTATTTGAAGTGCCGTATCCTTAGTTTTGGACTACACTGAGCACGTGACCTCCCTCTGTGTGAAGGGAAGAGATAGTCAGGAGAAGAACAGGCTGTTTCTATACTCCACCTGTTTGTTCCAAATGAAATTCTGTCTCGTTAAAGTACTTGTAGGTCTTTCTAAAACGTGGACCTTATTTTAAGATTTCACAGTGTGTCTGTGACCTTCTGTCTTCCCTGTGGGATTATATTGTCTACAGCGTTGGCTCTGTGGTTAGAGAGCAACAGCCTGCTTGGGGGTGGGGTGGAGTTGGTGGTTGATGCTTTTGTTCTCGTGGAGAAGGTAGCATTATGGTATTTTGTTGTTTTGTTTGGCTGCAGTAGTGTTTCCAATTCCTCACTCTTGTTTGTCAAAAAATAAATCGAAGCTTTTGCTTGGTTTCTTGCCTGATGAAGGCATCTTGTGGCTGATATAGGATTTCCCAATTAAATGTTCTTTAGGGAAGCTAATCTTGTTTGTTATGATTCCTGGAGTGTACTAGTTTAGAGGTTGGACTTGAAAGAAGGGAATAAATGCTTTTAAAGTTTGCTATAACTATTAGCCTGTGCTCTAGTTAGCAATTAAGTTTTTCCATGTTTCTGTTAGTTTACTCATCCAAATATTTGGGCTCCATTTCCTTTTGTTTATTGATTATTACAGGAGTGTCAGAAGCGTTGTCATGTTTGTGACATTAGTTTTATCCTTTTCAGATGTCTGTTAAAACGTTGACAAAACAGCTGTGGATTATTTTACAAACAGTGATCAGAGCAGTAGAAGAAGTACCATTTTAAGGAGAGTGAAAAAATTGTTTGTAGTTCACGGATTTAATGCTACATTTATTGTTTAAACCTGTCAGGCAAATAATTCTCTGGAAAAATAGTTTTGTTTTCTTATTGTTAAATACTTCCAGTGTAGATAAAATGAAATATGCTAACTTCTGTTAATGTTGTAGTTATATTGCATGAAGGACCTGATTTTTGGGTTTTTTTAAATTAAATGACCTGTTTTTGGAGTGTGGCTCTGATGCTGAGTTGTCTGTGTGTATTAGGATTAAAAATTCTAGTAGCTGATTTTTTTTTTTATTTTTTTATTTTTTTTCAAAATAGTATAATGAGTTTTCTTTCTGGGTTGTTCTGTAAAAAGTAGCTTGGACGAGGGGAAAAGTGTTTGGAATTAAAAAGCAATAACTGAGGAATGTAATTTGCAAATTCTGCGTTGTGTTTGAATGGGCATCACATGGGCACTCAAACTTTGAGGTGAAGCTTATGGCTCTTTTGCAGTCAGTGTTATCTGAATGAAAAAGCTGGGTTTTTTTCCCTGTGAAAACTCTATGCCTAAGTTTAAGTTATAGTACATAGGTGTTGGGGTGGAATAGAAGGAATTTACTGCAGTAGTTTTTGGGGGTGGTCAGAGTATGTTGTTGCTTTATTGTTTGCAGCATGTGGCACGCTCGTGCTGCTGCCTCATGAGGAGTGTTTTGATTGAACTTGCTCATGTGGATTGTGTGACAAGCTAAACTGCACAGTGTCAGAACCAGATACAGTGAGAAAGTAAACAGAAACATGAGCCAAGTAACTTTAAAGGAATTACTATTCACAACTATTATTTAAAAGAAGTGGATAATTTATGGCTGGGATTATAGGATAGTGTTTTTGGGGTTTTGTGGAGTATTTTTGGTTTTGGTTGTGAGCAGTTTAGGGAAATATCATTTTAAGATGGCAAAATTAATGAAAATGCTTCTTTAATTATATTTGGAGTGAACACCACTTGTTTTTAAATAATTGCTCATACTGCAAAAATACCTGTAGGCATCCATTAGCTTGAAAATTGCTCTGCTAGGTCCAATAAAGCCATATGACAGAGAAAATCTCTAGTGCCACGAACTTAATTTTGTAATTTTACGGTGACATAAAGTATGGAATGGTGTCTTCTTAGTAGCCTGGGACAACCTGATCTGTGAATACTAGAAGCTAACTTAGCAGTAACAGATTGAAATGATCAATAGTAGGCGTTGTCTTGAGTACTCGATTACCAGTTAAAACTTCTGGAATAGCACCATACAACACAGCATTTAGATTATTTTTTAAAGAGGTTGAGAAGCCTTGAAAAAGACAAAAATACTTTTGAGTAGGCTTATTGCTGGTATGATGCTGGTTTTCCATAGGCACTGTATGGTAGAAAATTGGTTTAGTCACATTTCTAAGTAACAGGCTATTCATGTTCCATGTTTGAATTAGTCATCCTGGAGTTCAGTGGTTGTGAGGGGTTTCCTGACCCAGAATGCTTAATGATTTAAGGGTAAGGGAAGACTCATGAGATCTGTGATGGCATAGGAGAATGTTTGGCGTCAGTGACATGAGTTTTAGTGTAGTAGTGTAGACGTGACAGCTGTCTGGTAATTTTGTTTCTTTGTTTTTAATGAGAAATAGGAAAAAAAACGTGTAGGAGGTTTTTGAAAGATGGTGCTGCTTCAGGGTGCTCTCCTAACCACAAGGGAAAGGGAAGAGAAGTTCAGAGGTGAAAATATAACAGTTTATCAGAACTTTAACCTCATCTACATCCTGATTAGTAATTTTAGAATGAAGACCTTGGCCACTGAGGGTCTTGAAGTGGAGAGTGAAGTGGATGCTGCTCAAGAAGTGAGACAGGGAAGGACTTGTCTGATCTGGCCATAGGCTAAAAAAAGCTATTGAGAGAGGAATGTTCATATGTTCATAAGAATCAATTCTGGATCTTGAAGGATGAAGAAGATTCCCTCACTGTTTTAGGTGTGAACTTCTGTGGTCGCATGATAAAATTTCAGCTGCCAGAGGGATATCTTAGTGATGTGATGGGCATTGCTGGGATCTCAGCAGCAGCTTATCTCTAGGACCTGTCAAGAACCTGGATTTGAGGGCTAATGCTTAGTTAAGTTGAGGACTTGCAGTAGTGGAGAGGAGACCGAAACAGTGGTGGTATGAATGAGACCTGTGTGTTGTCTGTGCTGCTGAGGCTGAGCTGATAGTGAGGCACCAGTACGGGGAAAGAGAGACTCAAGCTGGGGTGTTGACTTGGACAAGCCCAAGAGATAGGGAGTAGAAAGAATATTTCTGATTGATGGCACAGAGTTCATAGTTGAATTCGAATCCTGGCCTTGGATAGAATGAAGGCAAATGGAAAGGGATGCAAGACAAAAGCCTATCAAGTGATTCATAAAATAATACAGGTGAATGAGGAGGCTCCTTCAGGAGGACACACTGAAAGAGCAGAGTGATAAGGGATGAGTCATGAGAGCAACAACGCCAAGGGAAAGAGGGAGAGTTATTTCTGGAAAAGAAGCATTGCTGGTAGTCCTGGGTGATTGACAGGCCTAGGAAGACAACAATTACATATTGATTCTGAGCCTCATCATAGAGTTAGGCTGCAAGAGATGTTAGAATGATTTCAGTGAAGCTTAGTGAGTGGAAACAGGATGGTGTAGACTATAGGACTAGAATTCATGGATAAGTTCTTCAGGCTACAGTTTTTACTGTCACTGAAGGTTTAAACAGTGCTTATTAAGATTTGAGTAATAGCATAACTACAGCTATTGTATTGTGTATATGCACTTGATGAGTGTTAAAGATTGGGAAAAACTCGTTTACAATCAAATGAGTAGATGGTTTTGTGTGACTAATGTTTAAATCGTTATCAAGGAGCATGAGCTGTCTTAAGGCAGACTATTGGGAAATCCTTGTGAGCACTGTATTCTTGAAGGAGTCTTCTGAAATGCTGGCAAATACTCATTTAACCGTTTGTACTTTCAGTAGAAACAATTTTATGGAGTTAAGGTCTTAATATGGATTTTATTTGCTTTTGCTGTTTATTCATTGTATTAGGTAGCCTTTTGTTGTTTGACTTATTGTGGTTGATACAGAACACAAAGAGAGTTTGAAAATAATCTTTCTACAGCTTGATTTCTCCAGAAATAATCTGTAACTATTGTATTTGGCATAGCATGCGTGTGTTTGTTACAGCCAATTAAAAGGCAATATCCTTTGCTGATATCTCTTTGCAAAAATAGTTCTCTTTTAAGTATTGTTCAGTACTATGAATTGCATAATGATCATGACTTTGTGAATGAGAGTGAGTTTCTTTCCTCTGAGTTGCTAGTTTCTATTTTGCAGTAATAATTTATTTTAGGACTATTTTTCATTATTTTGAACTCCAATTCTGTATGTAAAAATACTGTGAAAAGTAGAGCAAGTAGCCTGTAGGTGTGTATAAAATCTTCCTAAAAGAGTTGTGTTGCTTTCACAAGTAAAGATTTTAAAGAAAGGTTTTATAGTTACTAATTCATTGTTGGTGAAGATTACAGTTAAGGTGCAATGCATACCTGTTCTGTGCTATGTTTGCTTTTAGATAAACTTGAAAAGATAGGTTGTCGTTCGAATTTGTAAAACACATATTTAATACAAACAAGTATTCTGTCTTATTAAATTTGTTAGAACCTCTCTTGGGATGAGGAATGTAGTTTATGCACAGTGTTAGTTTGACATTTGGAGAGCAAATCATGTTGGCAGAATTCTGAAGTTTCGGGACATAATTTTCTGCGTTCCTAATACTTGCAACCCTGAATTCTTTGAATGTTTATTGCAAGTACATTATTAACGGAACTATATGGCACTAATGTGCTGAAATACTGTCTCCCAAGAGCATTTCACAGGGAAGGTGCATTTAAAGTGTTTTTAGGTTTTTTTAAAATATTTCTTGTTTGAATGTTTCGAAAAATTGACCAGTTGTGTATGCTGACTTGTATGGAATTACTTATTTTCTTCTTTTGTGTTTAGGTGGAAAAGAGAAAAAGGTAAATGTCACTAGCTGTGTTGTCAGATGAAATCTTAATTCTGTTCACAAAAATGGATATGCCTTTTAAGTCTGTAGTATTTCAAGACAGTTTTATAATTATAAATTATATTCTTGATCTCAGTGAACTTCCATTATTTTTATGTGGAAATGCTTATAGTGTTATACTTCATCCTTACCTTGAACATAATTGCATTAATTAATAATTAAGATGATGAGGTAAGGAAATAATAGAATTATGGTTATCTTTTTTAGTGTAAAAATTCAGAAAAGGAAACAGCCAATACGCTTATTTGAAGAGGAAATTATTAATAGAAGCAGTTTCCATATCCCTATATTCGTACTGAATCTTGGAAAAGTAAGAGCTAAATTTAGTGTTTCTCATTTCCTGGTGTTCTGCCTGTGTGGTGTTCTTCACTCATCATTTGTGTATATATATTTTATGTGTATTTTGTGGTTGCTCCCTTAAAAAAAAAGTTAAGTAACCTTTACAACCTGAAGAAACTCTTTTGTCACCTTTGCTATGTCACATCACAGCAGTTTTTCAGAACCTGTTTATACTGTTTAAAATAATTTCATTTCCTGAAAAATACTTTGTGCTCTTCAGCTGCACTTTAGTTATCCAGATGGTGACATATGGCCACGTATCTTCTTGCTATTATGCTTGTAAATGCATAAACTCTGTATTTGTGGTGGTAAATTTTTTACCAAGAAAGAAAAGAAAGTAAGAGTTTCAGTATGTACAGTGTGGGAAGTATATTGATTTAACTTGCAGATTTGGATCCTTACAATAGACAGAGACTACTATTATATATAATATATATTCTAATATTATATATGTATTAAAATTATATATAAATATAAAATAAATACAGGTGAAGGTAAACTGATTTTTTTACTCTTTTTATTTTTTAAAAACTTGACTGATCTGTAAAATTTTACTACAAGATATAATTGTTGTCATGTTTTACTATTTGAATAATAAAACTGTTTAATGAATGACATGCTGCTGGGACATGATTTGTTCTCTCTAAAGCAGCCTGAACACTTCAGTCAACAGTATGTGTCTTCAGGAAGCTTGTGAGGCTCTTTTTTTAACATGTCTTTTTATGGAATAAGTCTTGAAACATTTCTATTGAATTGAAATAAATATGTATTTCTGTAATTATTTAAACTAGGAGACACCCTGCACAGTGGCTGACTAGAGGGCTGGGCAGTCACCAGATCTGAAATTTAACAAGGGTGGGTGCCAGGGATGTGCACAGGCTGGGGAATGGGGAGCTGCACAAAGGGACCTGGGGGTCCTGGTCAGGGGAAGGCTGAACATGAGTCAGCAGTGCCCTGGCAGCCAGGAGAGCCGAGCGTGTCCTGGGGTGCCTCAGGCCCAGCATCACCAGCCAGGCAAGGGAGGGGATTGTCCTGCTCTGCTCTGAGCTGGGGCAGCCTCACCCTGAGTGCTGGGGGCAGTTTTGGGTGCCACAATATAGGAAAGTTGTAAAGCTCTTAAAGAGTGTCCAAAGGAGCACTATGAAGATGGGGAAGGGTTTGGAGAGGAAGTCATGTGAAGAATGATTGAGATCAGCTGTCCTGTTCAGTCTGGAGGAGTCCACGAGGAGACCTTATCGTAGCCTAGAGCTTTCTCGCGGGGGGAGCAGAGGGGCAGGCACTTCTCTGGTGACCAGTGACAGGATGCAAAGGAATATCCTGAATTTGTGTCAGGAGGGGTTTAGGTTGGATATTAGGAAAAGGTTCCCCAGGGGAGTAGTCACAGCACCAAGCCTGACAAAGTTCAAGAAGCATCTGGACAATGCTTTCATGCACGTGATGTGAATCTGGGGTGTCTTGCACAGGGCCAGGAATGGGGCTTGATGATCCTGGTGAATCCCTCCCAACACAGGATGTTCTGTGAGTCTGTGATTCTAAAGTTGTTTACATGCTTCAGTTGGAAAACATGAAGACCTTACAGTGGTTGTGGTTATGGTACAACTTTTCTTCATTTGTTTCTTATTCAGGAGCAAGAGTTTATCTTCATTTTGTTGTACTGCATAACTAGCTTGTATGCAGTGGTATTTCATCAGTGCATTGAAAATCCAGAACACTTTCTTGAATGGGAAACAAGCTGTATTGGCAGCTAATAATTTTTGACTGCTCTTGTGAGATTATGCCTGGTTCTTCATTTAATTTTTCTAGTTCTTGTAGGTTAGATTAAAGGGTATACTACAATGGGTCCTAGTTAGTGTTTCAGTTATTCATCTAATTTCTTATAGTTATTTGAGTAGAGAAATGAATGCCTAATTTTTTTCCTTTATGAGTACAGACAAATACAGACATTTTTCTGAATGTGCCAGCAAAAATGTCTTTCTGCTTTTATGCTTGGTAATGTTGCTTGGTCTGTAGGACATGTCATCTGCACTTTGTTTTTTTCAAAGCCATACTTGTGGCATATTTTTAGTGTGTGGTGTTTTGGGGGATTACCAGGAAAAGTTGGTATCGAAGTGAAACTTGATCAGGCTGCTGTGAAATTCAGAATTTTCCAAGCCTGAAAGAGGGAATTGAATTGCGCAAATACTGGTCCCTGATTTTTGTCGAACTGTAGAAACTGCACAGAATAAAAGATACTCTTCAGAAAATATCCTGCTTTTCTTTTCCTGGCAGCTCTTATTTTTACTCTGTAATTTAATTTTGTCTGGGAGCAGTGGCAAAGGATCTTGCAGGCAGTGTTTGTGAGTTGCAAATTGTGGATTAGGAGCTGCCTGTGTAGAAAATAAGGTTAAGGTTGTTTGCTTAGCAGAAGAATTAGTGAAACTAAGGTTTTATCAGTTATTGATTACAGGGGAGGTTGTCTTGGTAAGGGGTGTTACTGCTTTCACTGGTGATCTTACACAAAGGGAGCTTCAAAACTAGGGTCTAGAGTCTTGGAGGTGCTTGTACACACTGAGTTTATGCCATTGTGGAAGAGTTCTAAGGCCAGGCAGAATAAATAATAATTAGCCTTACTCAGTTATTGTTGTTGTTCCAGCCGTCTGCGTAAAAGCTCTTCATGTCCTGAACATGAAAAAACAAGCACAAAACCCCAGTGACTTGCCAAGGTCAAACAGAGTCTGTGGAGAGGTGGAAACAGAATTACTGTCTCCTGCCTCTGTTCTTGTATTTGGTGTAGTTATGGGCTGTTTGCTGAGTTTTGACAGGTGACATCATGTTGTCTCTCCCAACTGTGGCCGTGAAAGCTGGTCAGGAGAAGTCAGACTTCCTTAGGTTTTTCATCTGCATAACAGAAAGGTTGGTAAAGAAGACTTGAGTGACTATATTCATCACAAATGTGTTTTGGTTATAGTGAGCATTATTAGAGTGGACACCAGAGAGATGCTGCTCTTACTTAATTGAGACAGATGTGATGGTTGGGGCATGACCAGTAGATAAATGTGCCATGTAATAAAATGACTTGGTGCTGCAGTGTGCTGTTGCCATGTCTTTATACTGCAGGAAAAATTATTCTGTATAGGTACTTACTTTCAAAATTGAAAATATTTCACTACTTTCCAAATCTGCCTCTCAGCTCTGGTTTCAGTAGTGAGTGTCAGAATTCAGAAAAGAAAAGGCTTTGGTGAGACTGCTGTTATTCTTCATGTGTGTGCTTCTTTTCATGCTTAGTTTTGTAGCAGATATACAGTGATGACTAGTAAAATCCTCAATAATGTAATAACTTCCAGAAGTTATGGGGATATATCAAAACTATTTTGGACATACCTTTTTGTCCAAGTATTTTTCTGGCCAAATTTGTTTCTTCTGAATTCTTTGTCAGCATTGAGTCCTGGGATGTTGCTGGTTTGGTGTCGTTTGTTGGGGTTTTTTTAGGTTTGGTTGTTGGTTGGGGTTTTGTTGGTGGTTTTTTTTTGTGTGTAGGGTTTTTTTTTGTTTTTTTAATTTTTCTTTTGAATTTCAGACTTTTTTCATTTACTGTGGCATGGTTGATGTTGCTTTTGGTTTTGTTTATGTGTGCATTACAAATTTCTTACTAGTAAGTCACCGAGAGCAGTTAATCAAAATAAGTACTTGGGATTAGGCTTCCTCTTGGAAAGAGGCTTGTAGCACGCTTGATGTATTGTGACAAACTTTTAGTCAGCACAGATGATACTGAGATGGAATTCTGATCACAGTATAAAAGTTCAAGGGATCTTTGTAAAAGTACTAAATTTACAAGAGTGCCCTCCTCTGTTAGTTGTTTTGCTGTTGATTATGGTGGTAACGTGTCTTAGTTTGTCTGTAAGGCTGATAGAAGAATGTGTTAAGTAGAGAGGGAAGAACAGGTAGTTCTCTAGAGCTAAAGGAATTTTTTTGCTCTAAGAGTCACCTGAAGCAGGAAAGGCATGAAAACCTATTCTGATAATCTATTTTAATTAATAATACAGATGTTGGCCAGGCTTGTGTTCAGGTTTGATAATACAGTAAATAAGATTAGTGTTCACAGTGCTTACGTTTAGATAGCAGCACTCTCAAAATACCAAGAACTGTGTTAAAACAAATGTGAGAACTATGCCAAAACAAACATCAGAACTTTCTGCATTTTTTTTTTTTTTTGCAATGGGCAAAATACCTGTATTTCACAACAGTTAGCAGGCAAAACAAAGGAATTGTTCTGTAGCAATGTTTAAAAAAAGTTTTACTGAGTTTTACTCCCAATCAGCTTGTTGAAGTGATAAATCATATTTCAGATGGTAGCAAAGAAAAGTAGACCAGGCCTTTACAGTCATTTGTGATTGTTAAAGACTGCTAGAAAGTATAGGGCAACTCTTGTAACTGGATCCCTTGTGCTGTAAGGGTAGTAGTCATTCTTTTTGAGTGGCTGCATCTGCATGCAGCTTTATAGAGACTGCAGTAAACAAAAGGTGACCTCAGAGGATATACTGAAGGTACCTCAAGGCAGCGTTTGAAGCCAGTCCTTATGTGAGCATTCCTTGAAAGTAACCTGAATTTCCATATGGAAATAAAATATAGAAGAAGAAAAGGGCTGAGCATATTCCTTGTTTTTCCAACGTTTCTGGGTTCTGTGGTTTTTCTGGAAAAAATCTTAACTTTTTTTTTTATTGTTAAATACTTAGTAAATGATCAGAAAAACTGAACTGACCTTACTGCCTTAATGTCTTGCCATATTGCTGGATGGCATTTAGAGTTAGCAGTAGACTGGTTAGACTTGTCAGTTTGCATAGTCACAAAAGTAGCATTGCATCAGGTTAAATTTGAAAGTTTATCTTTTTCAGTTTGACTAGTTCTCTAAAAAAACCCCAAAAGCAGCAGACCTATGATTGCCAGAAGGTATTAGGCAGTGATGAATATTGTATCTGTAGAGATAAAAGACTTCTTCACTTACTGAAAGTTTTTCTCAGTCCTTAGGATTCAAATTGTGGGTATCATTGTTGGAAGTACTCAGCAGATTTTACTGGTGGCACTTCCTACATTTTCTTTGTTGCGTTCAGTATTCTTCTCCCTAGCAGCCCTGATTGTAGAAGAGTTTTTTCAGTAATGATACTGCATTTTTTTAAGATGAAAAATACTATTCTGCCATTGTACAAACTGCACTTCTAGCTAATATTTTCTCTTTTTTGTTTTGACATTAGTTGAAAAACATGTATTACCACTGCTTGACATTCCTTTCCTCTGATATATCTAGTCAATTCTGCTTCCTCTTGTTACATATAAAGCATACTGAAATAACATAGGGTATTGTATTTTGCTTGCTCATTTTCAGTTGTGTTCTCTGCTGAATTTTGTGAGCAGCCCTCAATTAGTTTTGCTTCTGGATCTCCTTATTTTTTTTTTTGTCTTTAATTATTTTTAATAGAGAAGCACACCAGAGTACTTTCCCTGTTTGTTTGGGGTTTTTTTTGTTGTGTTTTTTTGTTTTGTTTGTTTTTGTTGTTTTTTGTTGATGTTTTTTTGTGTGTGTGTGTTTTTGGGTTTTTTTTCAGTGAACTTTCTGTGTAAGCCCCATTCTCTTTGTTTCTGGGGAATTCACTTATGTTTGTCCAGAGCAGTACTTTCAGACTACCTCCCAACAGTTGTTCCTTTTTTCCCCTAAGTTTTGCTGTTACTAGCTGTAAGGCTTGTGGTGTACTTAGAGCATCACCACAACCATTATCTACAGAGCAGGGAAGCCTCTGTTGCTACTCAGTTAATGTGATAATCTAACAACTGTATGTTTTAAATCAAGTCCAAACCCTATTCCTTTTGGGAACTTGCAACTTGGCTTTGTCAGTGTCTTGGATCATGAGAGGGGGTGTCTAATAAGCAGCTTGTCTCCCCACTTAAGAGCTGATGAGGATTGGAGAGAAAATAAAATCTAAAGAATTCAAGAAGCTGAGATATCTCATGTAACAAAAGACAAAACATTGATACAGAGAGAGAAGCATAAAACTTAAGTTATATTGGTAAAGCCAGAGAAAGATCCAGTGTTACTATTGTGAAGGCAGGAAATGTATTTTGGGAGGGGAAAGAAGACATAGTGAAGGATCACTTTATTTTGGAGTTTTGTTTTTTGCTTTTACCACCCTTTTTTCTTTTGAAATGTTTCAATCCTCTTCATGTATGGGAAGCTACTACTATTTTTTTATCCTTTTGCTGCTCCAAAGAGAATGGATAAAATAGAACTTTGAATACGGACTGCAGTCTGTTGCTAGTGGCTTTGTAGTGTGTATATTGAAAGCTCTGAAGAAGCAGGACACTTTGTTCTTACTAACGTGGTGTATTTCTAAAGCAACAGAACAGGGAGAAAGGATTGTTTTTGAAGTGATGAAAGCAAGCAAAGTAAAGCTGAGACCAGGTTAAATTCTGTAAATAAGCATTGCCCAAAAAGTGGGTGTGTGTCTGTGTATATAGATACACTTAAAAGTGTTTGTTATACAGCTTTAATATACAACTTGGATTTATGTTTGCTCTACAGACAGTTTCTTCTAACATAAGATGGGTTAAAAGAGCATGTGTGACATTCTGCATAAAATTGTAACTTTTTGCCTGGTTCAGTGGTTGAATGCAAACATTTGATTTGCTTTTCATAATACCTTTTCAGAACCCTAGTGAAATGCTATCATACCATAGTGTCTCAATATAGTTTAAAAATTACCAGTTTGATCGAGAGAGTTCTGTCTTACACTTTTTGTTCTCATTATAGAAGGCATCTTTATTAGTGATACATGTCCTGATCTTGTCTTTTCTTGCTTCAAAAAAATGTATTTGAAAGCTTACAATACAGATATTCTGCAAGTAGATGTGTAACAATGATGCAGTTTTCTTCCAACAGTGAGCCTCAGTTTACTTCTGCTGATTAAACAGCTCATGTAGGCCTTTGTCTAAAGCATTTTTTCCTACTTCATTTTGGAACAAAATTTAGAAAGTCAAACAGGCATATCCTTTGGATATCAGAATTGAATAATTGTTCCAGCCAGCAAGGCTCATCTGTGCAACCTTGTTCCTTTGGTTAAAGGTTTTTTCCTTTGGTAGAAAGAATCTTCAAACTATCAGTCTTGCAACACTGGTCCATAGTTGGAGAAACAGGAAACAAACACTTGGACATTGTCCCAGATCACCATTGCTCTTTCAGTCTGTGGCGTCTTCCTTTTTTTCAGCTGCTTTCTTAATTTCTTTCTTGGAAGCCAAAAGCAGCTTCATGCAGTTTTCCTAGGAGTTGAGTCATTTTTCAGCTTCTCCTTTGCCAAATAATCTGTAATGGAATCCACTACATTTTCTCTGCCTGAGGCTGTTTATTGCATTGTCCACTTGCTTTTGACTTGCTGTCTCAGTCCTTTTGATTGCTTATTCTGTCTGTTTTCTGCAGTGTGGTAGTTAATTGTAGCTGTTAGAAACATCTTGAGGACTCTAAGTTCAAAGTGCCCTAGGTCTTGGCACAGTGTCCCTCCTGTAAGGAACCTGTGTTCGCCTCACTCAAGCTGCTTGCAAGCTGTTGGGGTGGCCTGCTGGTCCAGGGAGCCCTTTTAACAGGGCTCTAGTATACCTTAAAGGATGGGCAATGGTTTCCATTATAATACCAGCCAGGATAACTGGAGCTCTGTATACTCCTTGTGTTTTGGGAAGAATGGTGTGCTGAATGTTGAGCATACTTCAGGTTTGTCCCAAGGTGTGCTGGCATGGCCAACTGGATCTTGTAACTAGTTAAAGGATCATAGTTGAAAAGTTGTTGGATGCCTGTCATGGCATTGTTTATGTAGTTAATGAAGATTTATTTCCTAAAGGGCATTGTGCTTTGTAGTTGTCAGTCTCTTAGGGAAAACTGGTAAATCCTTCCCTTTTTTTAAAAAAACCCAAAAAACTAACTTGATCCAGAAAACTCCGCAGCACCACTCCTTTGTTGCCCTCCCCTCCCCCCAAAAAATTGCCAGTAGAGATTTATTATTCTTTCCCTTAGAGTTTGTGGTTAATTTTCTTAGCCACAAGCTGTAAGGGAATAGGCATTTGTATTACCATGCCACACTTGACAGCTGGTGTGTGTGTCACTTCAGCCAGCAGTGGCGTTCTGTCACAGCACTTCGGTCAGCGGTGAGCATCTATGACTGCTGAGCTGGGTGATTTGCAGGCTTTTCCAGTGTCACTCCAGTATGAACCTGGATTTACTGATCTGTTAAAAAAAATAATTCTGAGGTGGGATGACTCTTGGAGGCTGATCATATTGATGATGTGAAGTTGCCTTGGGATTTCTTGCACTGAACTGAAAATAGTCACAGACAGGAGAATGTTCAGAGCAGGTACCATTTAGGCTTGTATGGTTCTTACACTTCTTCAGCTATCTATTAATCCTGTTGCTGGAAATGGAGAAATGGATTGCTGGAGCCTTGGCCTGAATAAGAACAACCTGTACATAGAGTAGCAGTGGGAGCAGAAGGCCTTGCATGCCTCGGTGGAATGTCTTAACTCTCTCCTTCCTCCTCATCTTTGCCTCACTTTGTAATAGCAAAAGAAGTGGAGAGGAATGGATGGATGCTGGTCTGGGGCTGGGGAGCAGAATGAGCTCTGAAGGTAGATAATGATGTATGTATATGTATGTGGAGGCAATTGTCTCTTGAATTTTCTACTGCTGCAAAGACATTGAAGAAGTTTTGAAGGTGGGAAAAGTAGATTTTGCTATCTCAGTGTTAAAGTTTTTATCTGATTCTTTGTTTTTATTTATTGGGGTGCGGAAACATTGAGTAGCTTCTGTTCTATTCTTTTATTTAGCTGTAGGGAAGTTCTTCTTTCTCCTTCCCCAAGGGAGTTTCCTGTGTGTATGGAAAAATAAAAAACAGAAGTGAAAAATACCTCAGGCTTCCAAACCTGTTGCTCATGTTTCACTTCTCCCACTACCTTTCTTGTCATACAGGTAGTCCAGCAGTCCTTCCCCTGCCCCATTGCAATGCCATCTATCTAAAAGCTAGACACTGTCATAGCAAACATGGTAGCTAACTTGGCACACCAAATTATTACAACAACCTGTGAACCACTGGGGAAATAAAGAAAATTTATGCAGTGCTATACTTTTCTGGTGTGTATCTTTACCTTGCCAGAATGTTTTATTAGGCTTTTTTTCAGGCAAGTAAATATAACATAACTCTGATACCTGTTCCAAGAGCTTTATAGTTATAAATAAATTTAGTATGCAACTCATGGGCTTTTTTTGTTTAAAAATCCACTTAAGGCAGGAGCCCTAAAATTGTGGGTAATTCAACATTTAAGTTGCATTTCATAATGTGTTACTGTCACTAGAAATTCTGGAGACCCTCTATTTACAGTCTGACTGCAGAGCAAATGATTTCTCTATTTCTTATGCCTAGGTGAGCAGTATGTAGATAACCTACTGTATTCAATATGAATGCTGTCTTTGCAGTATTTAATCTTTCCCACAACTATATAGGATAATTTAAGCAGTTTAAAACTTGTAATCTGAATTTTCTTCATTTGTTTAGACTGCATTTTGTGTCTGTTCTCTTGTCATGTAGCAGGTTGGTGGGTTTTTAGCCTCTTAAGTTGTTCTATAAATGGTAGGACTAAAGAACTTCTGTATCCTGTACACTCGTGCCTTGTATGGTGAGGGAAGTTTATGGGACAATGTCATGAACTCCTTCATCCCTAATGGGCAAAGCGTAGTGGTAATGGGTCTAAGGCATAAGCTTACTGTCCAGCCAAATAGCATATGCAAAGTGATTGCTGTGAAACAGTAATTTCCAAATTCTGCTTTGTCTTCTTCCATGACATTGGAAGTGTCTATGCAGCTTCCAGTTTTCATAAAACTCATAGCAACTTAATTTTCTTTAATAGCTTCTTTCTTCTTTTTAAACTTAGTTAAAACTGATTTATGGGCTCTTAAGTTACTGCAAGGATGGCTAATCAATTTATTAATTGTACTAATACAGTACTAAGTCTGCCCTGTGGACATAGTATGCCATATTTTCCAGAATGCATTAATGGCTTGAAGAAAAGATACCATTTCTCTAAAATGGTGAATTCTAAGTGACAGCTTCTAATACAGGTTATCCCTTGGTTTTTCTTTCACATGAGACCTTTTTTCCTTCATTTATCTTGGCTGTGTGGCCATCTGCATATTTTTGCTCCATAGTTCAGCTTATCTATCTGATTGTTGAACTTCAATTTTTTCTTCTGTTTTGGAGAGTTCAGTCCACCCTGTTTGAGGCAGCAGTGGGGAGAAATTTCAGGAAGGAGATCTCTATAGACTGGCATGTTCCATGTACTGCACACTTGGTAGTCCTGCATTGGTAATCATTTTTAGCTGGTCAAGGTGTGCTTGACGGGGTTGGTAGCTACTAATTTAAATGACAAATTTGGTTGTTTAGTGCTTCAAGACATTTTTGACAATTTACAATTTACATTCCCTTCTGGCCTGAATGTACTTGGAAGATGAGACAATGTTTTGAAAAGAGGTTGGGTTCAGAGCTCAGCAGTTGGGAGCCTTTGCAGCAATGCTTAGGCACGCTTTTCATGCTGTAAAATCCTAGCAAAAAATTGTGCCAGCACAGGCCTTATTCTGGGAAACTTGTCGTAGCAGTCACAGGTTCAAGATCATGCACAAGTTAAGTGCTGTTGGGTAATTTTCTTTTTAAAAATACTGGTTCCTTAAATACTTAAAATACCTACATTAAATAAAGTTTGTCTCAAAAAACCATTCTTGTTTTCAAATTGGCTTCATGGTTTATAGTGTACCTCATTAAGATGCAGAGAGAAGTTTTACCAGTAATTTGCATCTGTGTGGAGTTTAAACTTGACAAACCTGAAAAGCAAGCCTCTTTGAATTAAGTATGATTCACACAATTTCCATTTAAAAAAATGGACAATAATAACAACTGCTTTGCATTTGTGCTCTTCAGATTTTTTTTCTTATGAAAAATGCCACGTAAAAGCTGTTAGGGTACAGTAGGAGCACGTGTGACTGTGTAAGAGAACTGTAATACTATAATACCAGAAAAAAGGGTGATAAGGTGTTAGCTTGCTGACATTCCAGCTATGTAATCTAATCTTTTCATATGGTTATTGTAAATGTACTGTGATAAAGAGGAGTAAAAGTTTATTATTGGAGTGTCTGTTTAACTGTCTTGTACAGGGATCATTGACCCAGTTACCATAACAGTTGTTGAAGTATTATCATATTTGATGGTAGGCGTTGTGGAGATTATATTTCTCTAGCAATTTGTTTCTAAATATTTTAGTTTTACAGTTATAACTAGCAATAATTAGAAGGAGCTTCTAGCTTATAAAATTTAAACAGAAATACCGTTTTTGTTGTATTCATCCTACTTTTGTCTTTCTCCTTCAAGTCAAGTAGTTTTTAAAATGGGAATATGAACTTCTGTCTTTCCTATGTTGCAATGCTCTATTAATTATTGCAGGGGCTGTAGCTGCAATATAATTTGATATCTTAGAAACTTAGAATTTAACCGTAAATTAATTCAACAACAGTAACAAAAAGTCCAAAGCTTTCAAATCTTTTAAAACAACTGTTTTTCTTAAAACACAGGTTCGTAAACTGTAGATGGAATGTTACCTGATTTTGCTGTCTATGCAAGTAATATGACTTTAAAGGTTTAAGAATAATTTGCTTATATTAAATGCTTCCCAGTTAGAGACCTTCAGCACAATCACAGGGAAAAGCCCAACAGTGGAGAACAGCCTCCAACTGATTTATTGTCCTAGGAAGTTGAAAAAGAGCCTTCTAATTCTCATTCTTTTCTGGGATGTGTTTATTGCTGCTGTTTTTATATTCATGGGATGATGTATTCATAAGCTTAACTACAAAACAATGCACTTGAGATTGATTAATTCCAGGATACTGACAGCTCATTTTGCAACTGCACCCAGTTAATGTAAGTGTAACCACGTAATTCCTGGGTGATGCAAGAAAATATCTGATATCTAGGAAACCCTATAATTTTGTAACACAGATTGGTGCCAAATACAGCTTTGTTAAAAGGTATGCATATGCACAGGTTTTGTGTCATCATTTTAATCTACTGAGGAATTAAATTTTATTTACCAGTTTGGAAATTACTGTTTGCATGGCAACCTGCTTAGGTGCTGATAACCTGTTCTCTGCTTGCATACTGATACAATTTTTGAATTGTTTTACAAGTTTAGGATCAGTGGGTGAGACATAGTTCAGAGAAATAAGATTATAGAATTTCTGCAGTTTATTGAATATAAGGAGCTGCTTCCATATTGCATTTTGAAGGCTCACAATATACAAGTTGGAGGAAGAAAGGGAATGAAAGGAGAGGGTACATCGCATAATAATACTGTGTTTAAAAAAAAGAAAGCAAATTATATTGTATAAAAAAGCTGACTAAAAGTGATTGAGTTGCCAGAGGAGGAAGATGAAGGGGAATTGTCCCTGTTTCTTAGAGGTGTTTTTTAGGAGTGTGAAAATACAGTAAAGATATTTAAAAATGGCTCTTGAAACTTGCTTTGGAGGGCTAGGCACTGCTGTCAGAGTTTACAATTCCTAAAACAAGACCAGTTAAGGGAGTGTATGAATTTGTTTTTGTTGGCTTTTTGCTATTATTGTTATCGTTATTAACATTATTTATATTAATATTAAGTGGGTTGAAATTGAAGATAGGGATGCACCAGGTTTCTAACAGTGCCCTGCTACCAAAGTAGGTGGTCACATTCTCCTGAGTGTGCCTGTTGATTGCAGAGGTGGTGCTGGCATTCACTGGGGCTGTGATTGAAACAATGAACTCCCCTCTCCCACCTCCCCAAAAAGATAGGTTTTTTTCTGGGTTGCTCATTTGAATTTATCTGTGGAAAGGTTTGACAAGTACTGGAATTTGGTGTTTGAGGATAGGTCAGTGCAGCTGGGGGAAGCTGGCAGGCAAGACCTGTTTGGCAGTGACAAATCAGCTCAGCTGCCTGTGAAGCCACAGGCCAACTGTGAACTGGAGCAGGTGGGATACAGGCAGGTTTGCTTGCCCTGACCTAGCAGAGCTGGGAAAGGCATTTGAGGCAGTGGTGACTTAAACTGTCACAGCAAGACTTGTCAGAGTTGCTCTGCTTAAACCTTAGAGATGTCAATTTACTTGGCTGTCATCTTTCATTTAGTTCTGACTGCACTTGGGGTGAGAGTCTTATAGGTATCCTAAGCTAAACTTTGACTTTGGGTGTTAGTCTCTTGGTAAGATCTTTTAATTTTGCTTAAGATTTGCAATTTGCAAGTCATTTTCCATACTGAATTCCTCTGTGTGTTTTCTTGCATTATATTTCTTTCCCATGAGAGTTGTAGGCTTACTTAGCTGCTCCTGTAATCTTTTTTGGCTTCTGTTGAAGTTGAGTTTTCTGAGGTGACCAAACAGCTTTCTGCAGCCAACATGACTGGTTTCCCTGTCTCCTGCCTCGCCCTGTATTAGTGGTGTGCCAGATTGATGGACTGAGTTAGCTCCTTTTGAAGGTCCAAGCACTGCAGGTGGTGTAGGGGAAGCGAGTTGAGGAGCTTGGAGCAGAGACAGTAAGCCCCTTAGAGACAGATTAGGCCATTCTCCCTGGTTTTCTGCTCATAGAAGCAGTTGCTGTAGCAATAAAGCTCCTTTGTGTATGAGGGTATAAGGTAAGGAAGAGGATAGGGAAGAGTGATTTATCCTATTACTTTATTAGAGCAGTGGTTAGAGTTTTTGAAGCTGACCAATGACTGTCCCCATCAAGAACCTGTTAGCTCCTAATGAGGTGTTCCAAAGAAATAAATATTTGCCTTTATGGTTAGTGAGGTTACTCTTTTTGAGAATCTTAAGTCTTTGCAAATTCAGTATGGTTCTTTACCACTTCCTTATAAAATCATTCACAACTTCTCTTTTTATTATGTATTTTTGGTGTTACAGTGAATGGTGGTGGTTCAAAGAAAACCATGAACCTTAACTTTTTGTCCTTCTTTTTATTCACTTTTTTTTAAAGTTTTCTTCTGCACACAACATCAGTGCTTATCTTCCAGTTAAGGATGGAAATTATATTTACACAGGGGGAACTCTTCTTTGAACACTGCAGACATTCAGTCACTGAAATGAAGGTTGAGAAAATCCTTAGGTACTATACTATAGTGCTGAGTTTCTATGTTGGTAGTAAAGTGGTTGAAAAAGTCTCCTCTTATATCTAATTTGTGACTTTTTTCAAGTAATCGGGCAGAGTAATAATTAGTGTACTTAGTAGTTTTTCCCTCATGCTTCTAAAAGAAATCTCTTCATGCTAACTCTTATTTGCAGTTATGGGCCAATAGTAACTCTAAAAAGCACTGGTTTGGTACTCAATAGCTCTGTTCTTGCCATATTTAGAAATGTAATGTTTTAAAAGGTAGCTGCTTGTTTTTTAAGGACTTGCTGATATTTGAATTATAGTTTAGTAGGGGATATATAATCACTTGCTTGGGAAATAAAAGTCAAGTGTGCTTGTGAAGTATGTATTCAAAGGTAATGTGCAAGGTGAGATCCAGAGGAAAATTTGCTGTGTCATATGGACAAGAAGAGTTTTAATACTCATAAGCTGAGCAAAGTCACTGTCAATGAAAGCTGTGACTGTGGGATGTTTTGTGTAGAATCGTGTAGAATCATGCTCCAGACTGATTTTATGTTTCACCATTACTTTAATAGTCAATTTTGTGAACTATGTGCAGGTGCTTTCCTTTTTCCAAGTATCCACTCTCTTTTGGTTTGAATGGATGAAGATAAAACTAGTGAGAGCATTCCCTGTGCAGTTATAATAGCTGAGCCAGATTATACTGTGTTTCAGGGACTGGGATTCTGTTGGCATGCTGATGTTTCAAGCTAATAACTTGTTCAATTGCTGAGGTACGTGTGTCCAAGTCTGCAGTTTTCACTAAATATTTCAGCCAATGT
This sequence comes from Trochalopteron elliotii, assembly GCA_024734555.1. Taxonomy (NCBI): domain Eukaryota; kingdom Metazoa; phylum Chordata; class Aves; order Passeriformes; family Leiothrichidae; genus Trochalopteron; species Trochalopteron elliotii. The sequence goes on along the minus strand of JANPWX010000062.1, from coordinate 2,189,449 downwards.
TATCAGGCAATTAATAAAAAAGAAATAATAGTATGTGAATATAAAGGAATAATAATAGATTGAGTAATGTTTTACTATGTTTCTTACATTCTACACCACTCCAACTTTTTAATGGTTTTATCCTTTAAGTTGATAGTATCTAAGTTCTTTAGTATACCTGAGATCTTTGGATTACTAACTCCTTGCTGCAGGTACCTACAGCTAAAAGCAAAAGCAGGGAAAACACGTCTCCAGGTGTAGGTTTAGGCACTTCCTCATTAAACAAGCTATCATTACTGACTTCCTTGCCTCACTTAGTGTGGCAGAGTTGTGTGAATGCTGTCTTGATCAAAATTATATCCCGTTTGGACAAGACCTCTGACTTTTAGAGTCATGTACAAGTATAGTGATTACTGCGTGGAGCTTTTTCCTAATCTAGGTAGACTACTACAAAGAAGTGAATTTGTTTACTTTCTGTAAGGTGTTTAAAAGTGAGCCTGCTTGCTGATACAGTGCAAGCTTTATTTACATTGCAGCTGTGGTTCTGTGATTTTATGGGGATTGGAAAAGAGAGGACAATAATGAAAGCAGTGTGGGAGGATGAAAGCAGGTCAGAAAAGGGAGAGGGAGTTTCTAACTGAACCAGTGACTTGCAAGTGAGAGGGCGTGACCAAGTGAAGCAGAGCTTTTTCTATTGTATTTTTGTCAGTATTATTTGATATAGTGCCAAAAGTGTGTACAGCACTGTACAGTGGAAGACTTGTTTCAAACACATAACATGCTCCCTGTGTTGGAGGACTTAAATTCTTTAAGTATAGTTGGGGGCAGTGCAGAATCATGCAGTACAAAGATGGGATAGTGCATGGTTGGTGGCATTCACCCTGGAGCAGGTGGGTCTTTTTTGTTGTTGTTGTTGAAGAGGGGGAATGTTTTGTGTATTGATCAAAAACTTTCTGGTTTTGTGATTTCAGGGGCTGCTGTGCCCCCTACTTCCAAAGAGTCACAGTGCAGTTGGACCACCCATCGTTCACTCTTTACGGAAGAGAAAGGGACTTGAGGAGTAGTAGAAATCCATTGTTCATGTCCGTTAGACATTCTTGATTGCTGTGGTTTTAATTAATTTTATCTCCTTTTGTAGGATGGATAAGAAAGAGAGCAACTTGTGTCAATAGTGTTTCAAAGCAAGTTGGCTGAGACTGGTTCTTTGTATGTGAATATGAAAACTGTATTTATTTTTAAAAATGGGTTGGCTTTTAATTCAACTCTAACCTTCAGAACAAAGTCTTTATAGCAATATTTGTTACAGTATATTTGTTACAGTGGAGACACCCTAATGAGAATCAGGGCCAGAGTGCTGCTGGCAGGCAAAAGTGAGAGTGAGCTGATGACTGCATGTGACTCTGTTAGTGAGTGTGTTCGTCCTGAAGGAAGGACCAGCCTGTGATGGGTGAGCTGGAAGCTGTCAGTCAATTTGTTGACTTCATCAGCCTCAGGAGGGTCACACTTATGGACACAGTTGTGTCTGGAGGGAGCAACAGAGGGAGATAAGTGTCATTTCTTCAGCAGTTTCTGTGCCTCAGCTGTGTGATACTGTAGAGCAAGACAATAGAGTATTTAGGGTGTGAGTAGTCTAAGGATTTAAAGACTCTGTACTCTATGATGCTATGCAGATAGGAACACAGGGTATGCTGGGTCACGTTAGACTGTCTGGCATTAGGTTACAACAACTTACAAAAATCAGTGGAAGGCAAAACCCCAAGAAACTTGTGGGACATGGAAGGAGAGTTGCCTGAGAAATGTTGATCTGCCCAGAACCTTGTGAAGAGTGAAGGTTGTGTGCATTGTGGGCTGTGGAGTATGGAGTGGGTAAGAATTACTTCATCATCTGTCCTTTCTTTTGACAATATTAGCTTGTTTATTTTAGTTTTTTAGTTTGTGTTTCCAGTGTGGAGGTTGTTTAGTGCTGGATGTTACTGGTAATACAACTGTTTTTGTTTTTCATGATCAGACTTGTGTGTATTGACCCCACTTGGAGAAGATAAAATTTTCCTTCTCAAGGCTTTGTTTTAGCCATGGTGTGGTTCATTTATTTAATATCTTCATGCATGGAGAAGATCAGTGTGAAGTGTTCTGTTTGAGCATAGGTAATTGCTGGTGTTTATTTCCATGTTAACTGAATTCTTTAATACAATTATATCTTTTGCATTAATCTCTTGGACATTGTGTCCTTGAGGTGTTTTGACTTTTTAATCATGTGTAAAATTGTAGATCTTCACTTTTTTGGGCTCTGCATTTTTAACATTGACATATGATATGTGCTATTTTTAAATTTGTTTAAAAAGGATATCGGTGTGGAATAAGATGCACTTACAGAAATCAGATCCAGCAGTTATCTCCAGCAGGAGACATGTTTAGTGATGTGGCTCCAACCACTGTATTAAATGGAGTGGTCTTTATATGCCAGCTCATGCTGGATCATAAATGGCCCATTTTTTTTAATATGTAGGAATTCTCTTTAGGTCTGTGAAACCACCAGGTGAGAAAATGTTTTCTAATTACAGATGATCATTTCCCTTGGGAGTTGTGTTCTAAAATGTTTGTAATAGACTATGGTTGTGTAGGTGAATGCACAGAAATGTTTTCAGTATTTACATCTTGTCTTCACGGAAATCTGTGCACAGGAAAGTGTACCTACATTAACAGAGTATCTTGTGTTTTAAAATGTACCCCTGCTTTTGCAGTTGATGTAACATGTTATCCTAAATGTAGAAATCTGCAAAACCAAAACAAGTCTGTGGAGTGGCCGAGTCTTACCAGGTAGGTTGTAGCTGTTCAATTGGAAGGAAGTGTTTCTAGCAAATGCCAGATTAAGGGATCGCTCCTCAGAATTAGTTAGTGTGCTCTGTACATGGGCACTGTTGCATATGTTGGGTTTGATAATTTCAGACATGTTAAAAGTCCATTAATATGAACTTTCCTCAGTACTTATTCAGTTCATCATTAATTTGTCCGTGGTAAGCAAATTGAAGCTGGAATTGGGCAGAAGATCGACAATTAAAAGAAAAAGAGAAAAAAAAGTCCCAGCATGTTAAATAAATCCATCTCTTTCAGCTTTTCTTAGATGATATCTCTTTCAGTGGCTGAAAAGGAATACTTTTATATTGATCCTCAAACTTTGAATGGAAACATGAGTATTTAAACTTTCCTGGATCTTAGGTAACCTCAGTAGGCCAAGTAAACCCTTGAGATCCCATACTGGTGAGCTTGTAGTATAGTGAGTTTGAGATAATGGATCACAGAGTAACTTGAAATTAATTTTTTGAGAAGTATTTTCATTTCTCATGGTAGAAAGCAATAGAGCCTGTTCCAACGAGGGTCTGGTTATCTGGTGCTAAGAGCTGAACACACACTTGACAGACTTTCTAGCTTTCCAGACACATAGCAGTTATTTAAAAGCTGAGGGAGAATGATAAAAAAATACCTGTGTCTGACTTCTCTTGTTTTAATTTTTTTCTTTAAAAGGCTTTTGTCTGACTGTCGAGTCACAAACTCTTGTTGTTTGTTCACAAGTTACATGGCATTGTAAGAGGCCTAGGAAAAGGTTGCACCTGACGGTTGGCACTTTTTAGAACTGCACTTAAGTGAAGCACAGGAATTTCCTTTACTGCACTCCTGGCTGAAATACAGTTAAGAGTAGTTGAAGTAGCAGTATTTCTTCTTCCCCAACCCTATCACACATAATGGTTTGTGGGATGCCAGCTATTTGATAGGTGTTAGAAATGTTGGGACTTAACTTGAGCTTCTCACCAAACTTTGTCACTTTGTATCGTTGGAGAGCAGAAGTTGGATTTTTTTGCCTTCTTTCTGTCTGAATTGCATAATGTAGTTTGAGAGGTTGCCAAAGACTGTATAAAAATCTGGAGGTTTTTTATTAGACTCCTCCTGTTTCAAGCATTGTTTCTCTTGGTTGTCCTCTGAAGAAGTAAAATCCTTAATCACTCTATTCTATATTTCATTTCTATGTTAAATACTCTGGGTCTTATGCTGCCTTAAATTAGTGATTGCCGTATCTTATTTATCACAGTGTTGAGACATTTGTGGTCTGGGAGATAGAACTGAGACCATTGAACTGAACAGTGGGAGGAAAGTTCCTTCCCAGCCAATTTCTTTGTCACACTTGTCTGTGAATTTTTTTTCCAAAATCCATACTGAGCTATCATAGTAATCTTTTGTAGCCTATTAAAGAGTTCTGCTAACATGTTCTGCAGCAAATACTGTGATGCATACTGTGGTACAACAGGACAAATAAAGAATTGAATTTGCTCTTCAGGAAGATGTTAGGCCTTTGCTACATCAGTCAAAAGCACGAGCGAGTAGGTCCAGTTGGTAGTAGGTGTTTGGATGTGGGACATTTCCAATGAATAGGCACTTTGTGCCTTTTTAAAATCTGGCATTTATTTCCCACGCAGAAAGCATCCATTTTTCTGTTCTCGTTGTACTGGCTCTGGCTGGGACAGAGTTAATTTTCTTCATAGCAGCTGTTAGAGTGCCATGTTCTTTGTGACCAGAGCAGTGTTGATAACACTGTGACCAGAGCAGTGTTGATAACACTGTGACCAGAGCAGTGTTGATAACTGATACTTTAGCTCTTTCTGGACTGTGTTTGCACAGCATCAAGGCCTCCTCTATTTCTCACTCTGCCTGATGTCTGTTCCCCCACAGTGGCTGAGGGGCTACAAGATGCTGGGAGTGATACAACCAGGCAGGTGACCCAAACAGACTAAAGAGGAATTCTGTGCCATTTAATGTCATGCTCAGCAATAAACTGGAGGGGAGTGGGATTTGGGGAGGTTACCCAGCTTTTGCTTAGGGAGTGGCTTGGTATCAATCATGGGTGGTGGTGAACAGTCCATTTCACTTTGTTTTTCTCAACTTCCACTTCTGCTTTGTATGTTAAACAATTATATCAACATGCAAGTTTTCTTCCTCTTTTTTCATGTTTTTCTCTTCACCCATCTGATGGTGTGGAGGAGATACACAAGCATGAAGAGATCATGTGGTGCTTTGCTGCTCATAGGTAACTAAACCATCCAGGTGCGTAAGGCAGGAAGGAAATAGAGATCTCAACATGTGGGTATTTGTTTTGAAAGGAACCTCTAAAGGTCAGGGAGTCCAAATACCCTGCAGTGAGCAGGAATGTCTTCAGTCAGATCAGGTTGCTCAGAACCCTGTCTGTTGAATGTTTCCAAGGATGGGGCATCTACCAGCTTTCTGGGCAGCCTGGTTTTGGTTACTGTGCTTTTGGATTCTTCAGGGTAAGAAAAGTATTTACTTTTATTTTCAGTGTTGAAATTTCTAAGACACCAGGGAAACTTCTGTCACAAAAAAATTGACACAGAAAACAGTAACTGTAGTGTATTTTTACGCTTTGTATATTCTGGAGTTAAATTTGAATGTTTTTCCTTGCCATGGATTTTTCTGGTGCCCCATTTCCCATAGTGGTCTCAGGTCCAGGTTTTTCATTTAGCAAGTCTTAGTTTGCAGCTCCTGTCCTCCCATTCCTAGTCCTCACTGTTTCTGCTGCTCCCCCATGTTGGCCTCTCCAACACACTTGTTTTCTGCTCAGCTGTTGTTTCTGCTGTAGTCAAATTTGACAACTCCCTTTTGCATTTTGCTTCTCTGGAGACCATTTACAGAAAGATCCATGCTATTCTGACTAGATGCCAAAAATTGTGTCAGTCCATAGGCCAAGTGAAGATACAATACCTAATTGCTGAAGTTTGTCTCTATTTGTTCGTTATGGAAATATTTTTTTAAGGCTTCTGTGCTCAGTTCATAAAGGTGAATGGTCTTTCACAGGGACTGTTAAAATTATGTTCTTGGCTGAAAACCAGTACCGGAAAAATCTGAAGTTCATATTCCAGGCAGGAGGATGCTAGAGCTGTTCAGTGACCATAGATCTTCAGTCAGAGTTGAAGATTGGAGAGCATGTGATTTTTATAGAGATTTTTCTTCATGGTTTTTTCTTGTAAATGGCAGAAGTGTTTTGGTTAATTTTCATGTATTTATTTTTTCCATCCAAAGTTGACTTGACTCATAGAATGATTGAATGAAAGAATTGAGCCAAATCATTTATATCCAGAAAATAAGACTATATAACAAAAAAAAATAGTTTGGCATGTTTAGTAAAGGCATACAACTACTGATGCTGAAAACAGTGAAAATTCATGTTCCTGCAGTCGCAGAAAATTATAGTACATATTGTAGCTGAGCTAGGAATTCCAAATAGGATTTCATATTCTATATTGTCTGAAAACATTTGAAACTTATCCTGTATATTGTGCCATGTGTTTACCTAACCTGAGAATATTACAAGTTTGAGTAGAATTATCTGCTGTACTGTAAGATTAGTGTTAGTTCACTTGTTAACTTCCATACTTACTTGAAGGGCAATAAAGAGATAAAAGGAGAAAGAATATGTTTCCGTACATTTCTGTGAACGGGGAAAAGAATTTTAAATGTTAAACTAGGACTTGCTTAATGAAAAGTATGGACTTGAATGAAAAGAATGATTTGGGACATGATATTGAAGAAAGTTATGCCTACAGTGTAAAGTGTGGAAGTGAAATTAATTTATGCAAAGCATCAGAAGACAAAACACAGGAAATAATAGAATGCTAACTGGTGGTTGGAAAAAGAAAGCAGGACTGGGAAAAGAATTATTAGGAAAAGTATAACTTGCTCCAATAGCAGTGATTGTGGTGGGACTAAGGCTCTCACTCATGTTTCCAGTACAGTGTGTTAGGATATACTAATGGAATACAGCTTGAACTGATGTGAATGAAACAGCAACTTGACTGTATGTCTAGAATCCCAATACAGAACACCTGAAAGAGCACTTAGTCTTGGATAGTAAAATTTAAAAAGCCCAGGAAATTAAAGGAACTTGGTGAGCATTCAGATATAATGATACATAACCTGTAATTAGATCTTCAAGTTACATATATTTACCTTGTCTAATAACCACTGCAAGAACAGATATTCTATACTATGATACATTTACTATATAAATCTATATACTATGATACATTTTTAGTTCCCTCTCCTGCACATTTTTGTTATTCATCAATCTGCATATTTTTAAGATGAAAGAAAGGAGAAATAGGAATATGGAATATATAAAGAAATTCCGGAACAGTGAAATCCAGTGAAAACCTACACAAAAAAAGTGTTGCAGTCTCTGTCATGTCTGACAGGTAACTTTGTGATATCTGAACTGGCTCATTTTTTGACATGCCAGTCAAATATGAAAGTTTGAAATAACAACAGTCACAGCTTGTGCAGGGGATGTAATTTAGTACAAAACCATAGAAATAATGTGTTTCTTGCATTTTAACCTGTCTTAACAACAGAAAACTTAAAAAGATTCTTGGTCTTTTCTTCTGTGTAGTAGCTGCTGATACTTTCTGTCCTTCAGGTTGTATTTTTAATACATCAGTTTGCAAACATATGGAAAAAGTAAACCAGATGAACCATTAAATGAAATACTTGTAATTAAAAAAAAATGTGCCTTGTTTGTATATTTGAGTTTTGTAGTGTGACTGAAAATTTGGCACCCTGGATGCAGTTGCTGCTTTGGAATATATCTGGTTCATAGAAGTGTACATGCTGATCCATGCCTGCTAGTCATCAGTAATGGATGAGTAAGGAAAGAATATAAAAGACAGGGCAAATGTAGACTGCTTTAGATTTTCTTAACTCATGCTATTTTCTTTGCTGCTGATAGAACATAGTTTAGGTTTTCCTGAGAATGTAAAAAATGGTCATTATATTGAATAAAATCTAACTGAGTTCTGTATCTGTCTTCTGTTTAATCTTTTGAGCCCACTTCTGCTTTCAGCCTCCACAATATTCTCTAACAATATGTTTCACAACTTAGTTTTGTGTTTGTAGAGCAAGGCAAAAAAAAAAATTAAAATGAAATTTTTGGTATTGGATGTATTTCCCAATTCCTGTGTTTGTGAGACAGGAGAGAATAACTATCTCCTTTGTGCATATTGCACATCTTTTATCAGTCTCTTAGGTCTTTGCATCTGTTTGTCACTTTTCTCTCGTACTCTCACTGAAGGCTGGAGTTTTAGCCAATTGATTATTCATACTGACTTTCATGCTAACTTTTACAACTCTGAGATAACTTTTTTCCACTGCTGCAAGTTTTCAGAATTGTCAGGGTGTGGCAGAATAATGCCATGACATGGTGATGTTTCCGTTTCCTGTTTCATTCTTAATCATTTTTGAATTCTAACTTTAACTATTGCTGTAGAGCTAGGGAGGTGAATATTTATGGGATATTTGAAATGACTTTGTAATGATGCAGGAAAAGTCTGTTCATTGACACCATGGCTATAGTACATAGCCATCAGTCATCTGTCAACATTATTGAAGAAAAGTAGCTGAATTTAATTTAGGAACAGGTAAAATGGGACTTAAAGTAAATATCAAGATGCAATTTCCACCTATTGTACCTCTCTTTAACGTATACTGAAAGAGTAATAAAAGGTTTACCCAATTTACATCATCTCTTTGAAAGGTTCATGTTGCTAAGGGTAGCATTTATGTGTTCACAAGTGATTGCAGTGACATAAATAACTTCATTTTGTATGGAGGTGGCTGGGGAAAGCCGATATATGAGTTAGAGAAGTACTGCACTGAGCATCAGATCAGAGTTTGCCCTGTACATCCCCAGAGTGACTCAGTGCTTTAGTTCTGATTCTGAAGAGTGGGGATTTTGGTACTTTTCTCCTGTGTTGTATGTTCAGGATTTGACTAAAGGAAAAGATGGAATTTTTTTTTTCCTGTAATTGCAACTGTGTTGTGTGGATCTCTTGTAAATAGAACTCTTTTTAGTAATCAAGTGTATGTGCAAGGGGAATGTATCTGCTGCACTCAAGAGTTCTGCAAGGGTGTGTGTTACCTTAGGGGCAGTGTGAGGTTTTCTCTTTAAGGGTTTTTTTTGTGTTAATGCAGTTTCTGGTGTACTAACATCCTCATCTTGGCTTGGATCTATTGGCCACAGTATATGTAGTAAGTGTTGTGTCCCTAATGCCTTCTTTGCTCCAAGATAAGCACCTCTTAATTTTTTTTGTGTTGAGTTGGAATGTGCAGAGGGATTGAAACAATGTCAGTAGTTCTGCTCAAAGCAGGGAGCTCATCTCAGGATGTTATTTGTAGAGTATTACTTTAAGGTAATCTGTTGTCTAGTCAGTCACAGACCCTCTGTCAAATAGGATGATCCTGGGTCTTCAGGGGAGAACAGCAACTACACAGATAGTGTGAGGAGTTGGGATACACACCTACTCACAGTTATCCAGGGAAAATCAGAGGCTCAGGGGGTAGCTAGGCAGATCCTGAAAAGATAGATGTTAGAGGCAGAAAGGCTTTGGATGGAACTTTCCTGCTGCCAAACTGCAAAGCTGTTTAGGTTTTCTGGTTGCCTTTTCTGCATTACGAGTATGTCAGTGCAGTGATGCATACCACAGAGAATAAGTTTGTGTCCAGTAGACCTCAAAATTTAAAATATATGAAAACTAATCTCACAGTAAGAATTCTGGTTTCATTCTTTCATGTAAAATGAAAATAAAGCCAGAGAAGTGAACTGTATACTAACAACAAAAACAAAGTAAAATGTGAAAGGAATTTATGTCGGGTTGGAAAAATAAATTATTTCGTTGTTTAAGCTGAAAAGAAAATTTGGCTTCATGTCATTTATTCAGTTCCTCTGTGTGGACTGCCAGTATTTTTGAAGGCTTATTTCTCAAGTCTTGGAAAAAAACTTTAAAATTGGCTGAATGTTGTCACTGCCCTGTCAGGAGAGTGCTATTTTGCTCAACTATATAAATGATAATTGCATATTTGTACATTTCTAGGATTATAGAAATTAAATTGGAATGTATGAAATCATTCCACCACCAGCTGCTGTAGAGTCCAGGACAGATCCATGGCACAAACAGGGGAATTTCTTGTCACATCACTTAATGGTCAGATTCTTGTCCTAGGGAGCCTCCAACACTCTTGTAGACAATAGTAGGAAAGGGTTCTTTTCCCTATCCAGGAAGCATAAAGGGACAGCTATGCCCACCTATAAAATGAATTTGGCAAGTCGTAGAGATATTTATGAACACTGGCAGCAAAAGCACAGTCTCTTGGGTCTCTGTTTATTTTTAGGCAAAAAGGTGTTAAGCCAAGCGTGTCTTTTTGTTATGTTTTGTTTTTGCGTTGTGGGTTTCTTAGGGGCTTTTTCCCCTGTCTTTGTCATCATTTTAGCTGGTGGTTACACTTCCTCACCAGGATTAGCAGATGTACAGTGCTGGGTGCAGCCTTCCTTTTTTCATATCTTTTACCTGACCATTTTGGTTTAATCTGAGGATGGTTTTGGTAATGAAAATGTATCTTCCATGTGTTAATTTGGTGTCTTATGTAAATAAAGACTTTCATGGAAAGTCTTAGCCTAGTGTAAAGAATATTCTTTCTGTCAAGAATGTGTTGAAGCACTGAAAGAAGTACAACTGTCTCCAAAGACTATATGGCAAAAAAACATTGAGTGTATTGCAGGCTATTTATGGATCAAGCTTGGCTGCATTCCACAGGAGCGATTTTTCCTGTAATTCTGTACTGGCATGTATGAAAATGTTGTCATCCTTTTTGTGAGAAGTCATGGAGGAAAAACAGATTTTTGAGAAATTGTCCTGGTGGAAGGCATTCACTGATTTGTCAACACAGATATGTCTGTTAATTTCTGTGTGCTTTACAGTAGCTGCTTGTTGATGGCACTGCTGATTAATTGTATGGCAAAGATCCTTTGCTTCTTTACATTCTTGTGATGTCTGAACTTTTCAGAAGTGATTCTGAGAGCAAATATGACTTCAACAAAGAAAGCTACCTAGTGTTCAAATAAAAACTTCTGCTATGGGGGAAAAGCTGTTGCAAGGAGGCAGTTAATACTTTAATAGTGATCTTATCTAGGAAATTACAAAGGAAAGACACCAAATTCTAATACAATTGTAAAAATTGTGAAGTTTGTATAGTGTCTTACTGTAAAATTTTGACCAAACACTTTTGTTTTAAATTAGTAACTACTTCTTTTTTCAGGAAATTTGGAGAGCGACCTCAACCGAAACGGCTCACAAGGTAAGCATTAAAGAAACTTGGTATTTAAACATTTTCTGAAGGTCCTGCTTTCATTCTCAAAAAAATTAAGTTAAAAATGTGTGGGTTGCTAATCCCCTAGAACTTTAAATATCAAAGCTTTTCAATTACATATGCAATCAGCAGCCAGAAGTACAATTTTTAATGAAGTGGCTTATTTTTGTATGAAACTCAAAATGCATTTTTAGAAATGGTCTTGAACTTCATGAATCAGTTATTGTAGTTATTCAGTAGGATGTGGATCTGGTTATTTTTAAGGAATGAGCTGATTTGTTTCTTGAGTAAAAGTGAGGTCATGTAACACTTTTTGCTCCCAGAATTGAACACGTTGCTGTCAAGGAATGATCTTAACCAATTTTTGGTGAACCCTGAGCAATAGAGAGAATATCAAATAGAACTATCAAGTCAATCCATTCTGGAAAGTTTAGTGACTGGAGTCCATTGCTTGATTTACTCCTGGCCTGCCTGGGATGTATTTACACCAGAAACTGTTAAGTAGTCATCTTCTTTTTTTGGACTGCTTTAACACAATCTATGCAAATATTTATTATTCTGTGCCACAAACTGTGCTGGTTATAATTAGCTCCTGGCTTTAAAATCCACTATTTGCTTGAAAGCAGAAAAGGATGTGCCATTAGTTTTATAGTTTTGTGTGGTGATAGAGGAAGCCCCTTGTCACTGTGACAGCCTCTGTTGTGAATGATACCTTATGTTAGCAGGTGATGGGAGGGAACATTTATATTTTGTGTTGTGAATACCTGTCTCACTGCATTTCTGGATAAATTTTAGGTTAGCTTGTCATCATTAAACTTCATTTCAGTGCAAAATAGGTCCGTACTGACTTACAAGTATTTGAACAAATGTGGTTTCTTGTTGGCCTGCCAGTCTTCAGACATATCTGAAGATACTATGTTTTCAGTAATGAGCTGCTTTCCATGTTGAGTAGTAACACTTACATTGTAACCCCAAAGTTACTTATAGAATTTATCTTCTTTCATTAAAAAAAAATGAACAAAATTAGAATGTATCTTCTATGTTGTAAAAAGAGAAACAGAAAAAGAAATGACTATTCAGTGAGAGCTTTTAACTAAGCTTTCTAGTTACTCTCAATTTCATGTGCAGGATTTTAGCTACTAGGTATGCTTGTTGCTCTTTCCTGAATACAGGGTGGGCATCTGAGAAGTGGCAGCCATCCTTCAAAGCAGCACTTTGAAAACCTTTCCTGTGATGATAGAGGTTGGAAGCAAACAAATTAACTTTCCTCTGAAGAGTAAACTGCTGAAACGGAACAATTGTCACCAAGACTTTTAAGATTGATTTGTTTATGTAATGTTGAAAATGTATCTGTAAACCCTTAAAAGCATTTAGTTCAATTATTGGAAAATTGCTGTGGGTTTTTTGTTTACAGGCTGCCTCGTTTGACTAATAATCTGTACGTGATCATGCAAGCTCCAGCAGAACAACACTAGTCTGTTCATACTATGCTAGTTGGTTTTAGATATAAGTTCTAATAATACTACCTTCATGAAGAGTTTTAGGATTGACTAATGAAAAATATCATGTAAAATATCAGTGGGGAGGGATTGGAGGGGGATCATCACTTGTTCTCAAGGCAGCTTGGATTGTACAAATCCACTGTAGAAACAGACCAGTAGAAAACAAATATTCTTCCTCAAACAATGCTAAATAAAGATTAGATAGCACCAAGCAGTTTTCCGTGTGGGTTGCTGGGTTGTAGTAGATTTTTAATAGTAGTCAAGTCAAAAGTTTTTAATATGACAGATGCTCTTAATTTAGTATGATAGTACTCTTAATAGAATGTTTCCAATTGTCAGATTAAAAGTTTTGAAACAACTTAAATGCAGCTAATATATATCATAATAAAATGTATAATAATAATTTTGCCGTGTATTGTGTTTTGGGGTTTAAAATATATCCTTAAAAAATGGCTGTAAATTAGTAATTCTGTGGGCTTCAAATCAGTTCTTCCAGCTGTACTTTGATGGATAAACATCAGTTCTACCAATGTCAAATGTAAGTAGATCAAGTTAGTCCAAATTTAAAACAGCAGTTCAAGTCCATTCTCTGTTCTTATATCCTGCTATTTACACAGAAAATCAGCTCACTAATCACTAGACATTAATCATGTCTTATGCAGGCATGACAAACACAAGAATTTGCAAAACATCATTAGCAAAGCTTAGCTGTCATTGTCCAACCCAACCCTGGCTCAATCTACTTGCTTTTCTCTATGAAACTGTGTGGAGATTTCTTTTGGAAAAGGTCTAGTCAATAAAATAATGCTTTCCATCATTTTTTCACTGGAAATGTTTGGTTTTCTAGATCTGCCCTAAGGGGAATTCAATAGTTGGCGCAGTTCACAGAAGAAAGACAAAAAATCCAAACAACTAAATGAAAAATCCTTCTTATGTAGGGTTTTATCTTTTCATATAAATTCCTGATAAATTCATAATTTATTTCTCTGGTAGATGACTTTGAAGATGAGTGCATTGGTGGGCATTCAAAAAGCTCCTTCAGGAACTGGTGTTCCTGCCAGCACTCCGGCACAGCTGATCCCTAGGGTGTTGAATTTGGCATGCTGCTTAATGAACAGTTAGATTATTATACAGAAGAGTGACTGGCTGTTATTGTTCTCTCGCTTCTCTCAAGGAATTGTTGTTGGTGTGTTTGAGGTAATTACAGCATTTATATAACATCTGTAATTACAGTGATGATGAACAATAAAAGATTTTTTTAAATTAATTTTTTTACCTGATTGTATGCAGGAAGTAGATCTTTTCTCTAGAAAACTAGGTGAAAAAATATGCTGAAGAATTTAATTTTTTCTTAGTATCTTCAAAAGCAAAAGAAAACTTGTGTATAAATGTTACACTGATTTGGTTAAAAGCTTAGACAGTTTGTCATCATGAGATATTAAATTGGTCATGAAGAAAATATTTAAGTAATTAAAATGTGTTCTAATTTTTGGCATGGCGCTTAATGAAATAGAACTTTAAACATGGTGTAATTATTGGCATCGATATGATTTTACATCACAAGAATTTTTTTTATAGAAAATGTAGTAATTTTAAATGATCACTGACCCCATATTGCTAGTTTTGTGCAGCGGAGTTACTTCTTTTTCCTGTGTAATTGTCTTGAACAGTAAGCAAACCCATCTTGACCGTGTTAATGATGGCCTTTTTGGAATTTCAGGTCCTGGGCTTTTTTCCCTAAAACTGTCTTCATTTTGTTGTAAACAAAGCCAGAAGAACTTTCAAAGCTTATGTTGTGTTTTGATTTTTAGGGAAGCAATGCGAAATTACCTGAAGGAGCGAGGTGACCAAACAGTGCTAATACTCCACGCAAAAGTTGCGCAGAAATCCTATGGAAATGAGAAAAGGTAACTGTTTATGCTCTGCTGAAGTCTCTCTACAGCTAGGAGCTGAGGAAACTGCTGTGTGTAGTTGGGTGCACAGCACTTTGCAGTATTCCTCAGATTGCACTGTAGTCTGAAGAAACATAAAATGCTTCCTCCTAAATCATTTAATTATGTAGCAAGTTCTGCAAACCGATAGCATTCAATGGAATGATGCCTGTTTCTACCAAGAGGTTCCCTATCTGTGGGCAAAGCCACATATTCAGCACACCAATGGTTTTGAAATTTTAACCTGTCTTTAAGTCCTGTTGCATCGTTATGTTTTTATAGCTTTGAGATTAGAGATTTGGTTTATGTATAAGACTGTTAGAAAACACAAATGTTGTTATTAAACCTGCAGGTTTCTCAGTTCATTGTTACCTGTCTGTCACACTTTCTGATGTATGTGAATCAGAGATACATTTTGAGATATATTTTGAACTGGTTTTCAGTATTTCAGTACATTCTCTGCCTGAATGCTTGTATTTCTCAGGTCTTTTCTTTTGGGCAGTGTCCAAGTTCTGCACGTCCATGGAATTGTTTAATCCAAGTGCTTTCTAGGTGTTTCTGAAATTCTTGATGTGAAACAAGTGTGAAGTTAGTGAAAGAGGAAGGGCAGAAAAGCAGACAAGTGTATCTGCTGTATAACTATGCAGGCCTCTTGCTGTTTACCATATCTAAATGCAAAAGGGTGCAATGCCAGGCTGTTCTGTCAGTAAAGGATAGCTAACCTAACAAACTCAACAGCCAAAAAGATTTATCATGACACTGTTGAGACCTCTGACTGTTGTCTTGTCAGACTGTATTGTCATTCAAGAGTTGCATAGTTAGCTCATCACTGCAGATGAATAAAGTGTATATTACTCCCCAAAAATGAGGGGTATGCCTGCAGATAAGAAAGTGGCTTTCTAAACGGTATATCTGAAACTTTGTCCTCCTGAGGCCAGAGCAGTTCATAAGGAGCATTTTGCAAAGCTGTCCAGTGTATCATTCTGGAGAACAAATTGCATTGAAAGAAAGGAGAATATAAAAAAATAAAGTATGTAATTTTGATTATTAAAAGTTCCATTACTGTTTGGAAAACTTACAGAAGTGGTCTCAGGAATCCAGGACAAAGCATGAAATTGTTATTTGGTAATGGTTTCTGAAAGATCCTGTGTACATTTCATTGTATTGCCATAAAATCCTTTTGACTTGAATATATGTGTATGTGGGAGCTGAATTACCTGGGACTGATCAAAGCTTAGCCCAGGTTCCCTACATGGAGGGAATAAACCTGAGACCTTGGGAGATGGGATGTTAGGAAGATGCTAATTGAGTCACCCAAAATAAGCCCTGTTGGTTCAACAGACTTACAAGGTCAAGCCCTTGCCCTTGGAACTACCATTGGACACACCTGTCCCAGGTAAAACCCTATAAAATGCCAGGCTAACCACACCCCTGGGTCTTTGGATGCTGCCTGTGGTCAGGTGCATTAAATCCTATCTCTGAGCTGTCCATCCTACCCATTTCATTTATTAGCCATGTGCAACCCAGCCAAACCAGGACTGGGGTCGTGGGATCACCCCCCTTCATGACATGGCTATACTTCACCTGGTGCTTCACCGTGGCACATACCACACTTAATGTGGTAATGTTTGGTAAACTGCTTGAAACAATGGCTAACTGGAATTAGGCATTCTTTTACCACACTTCTAGAGGTGCACTTCAATGCCTTAGCATAGCTACATTTGTTCATGGAGGTTATCTAAGATTCAGCTGCTTAAGCCTGGAAGTGTGTCAAATGACTGTAGAAAACTTCAGACCTTTATAAAAGATGATCAGGAATGAAAATAGTTGTTTGTTGGTTGTCAAGTAGTTTGGTGCTGAAATTGATTGCTGTTCTGGTATGGGTGTGAAACAAAGTGTGGAATCTGTCACCAAATCAATCAGGTTGGAGGGGACCACAGGCAGGAGATCTGGTTCAACCTGGAGTGGCACAGGATTGCATCCAGATGGTTCTTGAATGTCTCCAGTGAGGGAGACTCCTCAACCTCTCTGGCCAACCTGTTCCATGTGCAGTCATCTGCACAGTGAAGAAGTTCTTCCTTGTGTTCCAGTGGAACTTCTGTGCATCAGTTTCTGCCTGTTCCCCCTTGAACTATACATACTAAGGTTTAATTTTTTCAGTTTAAATATTTTAGTTTTTCTTAAGCTTTAACACACCATGTAAACTGTCTCTAATACTGTTCTGCTAGTTCCCAGACTGTCAGCATCAGTAATGATGTCCTGTTGGTATCAACATAAAGAAAGTGCCAGTTATTAAATCCTTGGATCCATGTGGGCCCTAAGGTACTTAGTAAAACTGAATGATGAATTATTATATTCCTTTTTCTTTCTTTTTTTTTTCCTTGAGTTTTTAAATTCATTCTGCTTTATTTATAGCAGACTGTGGCCTTTGTTTCTTCATATTTCTGGAGTAAGCAAAATTAATAAAAGTTTTAATGCTGATTTATGCAACTGGACAGTCAAGTTTTCATCATTTTTACATTCACTACCATTTCTGAAGTGAGTTAGTTTGCATACATCTTTACAGAGAGAAGTGTATTTCACACTCATTTTTATAGACAAATTTCCTGTTTTCCATGGGATTTCATTATGGCATAGATATCATCATATTAATTTTTGGACCTAAAGACTAGCTTAAATTGCTTTACTTTTGTAACGAGGAATTCAAGTTACTAAAGGAATTATTTCTTAATTTTGACATCTCTTTCAAGTAATTGCAGAACTTAAAAAAAACCTAGACAAAAATCCACCTCTTGTTCCAGTCTTTATTTAAGTTGCAAGGTCATGGAAAATACTTGCCATTAGCAAACTTTGCATATCATAATTAAAAGGTTAGCACAGTAATTACCTTTCTGTGTTTTGATGAGGGTTACTAGATAGTGAAATATGCTGTTAAAAACTTGGTGCAGATGGTGCAGATCTCATGTAGTGTGGCCTGGTTTAAATAGGCATCACAATAACACTAGGTGCATGCATGCAGGCTTTCTAAGTTAATTTGAGAGTTTTCCATACTTCAACATGGATGAAAGGAGTTGACTTTTTTGAGCCAACCCTTCATATGAGCCTTGCACTTCAGAGTGAATGGTTTTTAGCTTAACAAAGAAGCCAGGAGGTAAGCTCAGGTTGGGCTTTAGTTGAATTTAAGACTTTGTGCCTCATGTTTCCTGTTGGATGGCTGTCACTTTTCAAAGGCATTCAGTTGATAGAGACTCAGGTGCTGTTTAGTTCTGATGAGTGTGGATAAAGACTAAAGACTTCAAGCTAGATTGGTATTTTGATTGTGGTGTTCAGAGTTAAACATGATCACTGCTGATTACCATGAGGACACTGTAGCTGCATCTTATTTTACAGCTCCTTTGCTAGTGAAGGAGCTCCTGTAATTTCTGATCGAATAGTTCATTTTGCTGAACTGAGTGTGCCTGTCCTCTGGATAAAATTCGTTGTTGAGAGCACAGCTTTTTCCAGGGCTTACCCTGTGGCTCCACTGCTTTGTCGTTAGCACTGTAGTACCTAATGATTTTTCATTGGTTTGTTGTCATGTTGAGCTCTTTAGTGGATGTTGGTAGTTCTTTGATCTCCTATGAAGAAAGATAGCTGAGCAGTTTCATTCTCAGAACAACATGGGTAATTGACAAACACTTGGAATTGACTGGCATATACAAAGGAGAAACTTCCCTTCTAAAGTCATGGTGGATGTAAAATAACTAGCTAGTAGAAGCATCTGAATTCTCCTGAAGGCAAAGACTTCTGTAGGATGAACACAGGGATGGCTTGGATGATTTGAAAAAGCAAACCTTTGTGACAGAAGCCTGTAGTTTGAGGAGAGCACTGAGTGGATCAGGACTAGGTAGAAATGACAGGAGCAGATCTTATTTCCCTTTTAAGCCCTTGCTTTTGGCAAGTTCAGTTAGAGTAGCTTCTCTCCTTGAAGAACCACGTTTTCTCTCTATTGATTGTCTTGAATTGACTGAAGGAATATTGTTCTCTCCTTTGATTATCTGATTTAATACAGTGTTTCCAAAGTTCAAACCTGGTTCACTTTTTCTGTATTGGATAGAATGTTCATAGCTAATTTCTTCTGTACATGAGTTTGCAGAACTGTAATTATGCAGTTAAAAAGACCCAGGACTGTAGCTGTCTATGCCTGAAGGCTGAGAAAGAGGTAGATACATTAAAAAAACCCATGTAAATTGTGAGTGTCCACTCTTTCTTCATGTTTGTAGTTTTTAACTAAACTTAAAATTTTATCAGCTTTAAAAGTTTCTTTCTTTGTTCAGTAAGTTTTCAAAGGCTTTTCTCTGCATTCTATTTTTAAGAGTGCTTTGATTGTAGTTTGTGTTCTCTTCATCAGTGGGTTACACCTTGTTTCTTACAGATCGTCATTGCCATCTAGTGGCCATAGTTATTCAAAGGATTTGGTTTAGAATAAAGCTGAAATGGGAAAGGCTATGAAACAAAAGTTTCTTCTTGTGTTCTAACCAGTAGATTTTTTTTTTCTTGTGTTCTAACCAGTAAGATAAATACAGAAGAGTACATGTGGAAAAAAAGTAAATGTGTCATGTGCTTTATGGTGTAACATTATTTGGAACAGAAGGGATTTGTTGGATTTTTGTCTTGGTTTTGTTTGGTCTGGGCTTTTTTTAGCAAAGTATTGCTCTGTTAATAAAGGTTGACACTAATTTTTAATCTGGGTCTAACTTCTTCATCAGGAATAGCTTATAGGTGATGACTGTGATACTGAGGTTCATAAATACTTCAGCTGTATGCATATTGGTATAACACCTGCTTTGCTGTGTTGTAAATAGAATGAATATAAGTGAAAAATTTTGACTGCAGGTTTATAGTCAAGAAAAAAGTTCGAGGAGTTTTTTGCCTGCAGGCAGTAAATTTTTGTTCATTTTCATAACCACTAAGACATTTTAAACAGCACTAAAAATTTGGTGAATTTTTTCTCTGACAGAGAATATACGTTATTTGTTTACTACAAATACTTGCATTTATTTATATGTATTCTGAATATATGTGTATTTAATTATGGTATTATTAACAGCGCTTTGGTTTCATCTATTAAGAATTCTGTAGCTTAGAAAAACAATTTATATCTGTTAAATAAATGTGATCATGGTGAAAAATAATAATGCTGAATAGGTGAGATAAATAGGAGTTTTACACTGAATTTTCATTGTGGAGCCTGCCCCCCTGCCCAGAGTTCAGTTGTCCCAAGCCCAATTTAAAAAAAAAAAATTAAGGAAGAAAAAAAAGCAAAGCCAGAAAATCCTCCTGTAAGGTAGGAGTCATTGTTGGATTGCAGAAGTGCCAAGTTACAACACTGCTCTCCAAATTGAAGTAAATAAAATAATTAGAAATTTTTTCATGTTCTCCTCCCTTACATATCTCCTTAGCTTCCTCACAACTGGATGTACTCATTCTGCTTTATCTTTGGTCATAGTGAACTGATGATAAAAACACAGCAGCTTGTTTGCTAACTAAAACCAAAACTTTTCAGGATTTGGGCTTTAACAGTTTGCAGAAACTTCAAGACCAATGCATTGTATTATAATGCTGAATTTCATTTTGAACATATTGCTATACAGATTTCAGTCAGTTCTGCTGAAAACTAGACCTTAGTTTTTACATATACTGATGAAGATATAAAATTATCTATTTCTTTTAAAAACTGGGGAGAGATTTTTGTGTGGATGGAATCAACTTGCTTGCTCGTGACAAAACTCTTAAGCATTTAGGAATTGTAGTCAGCAGTTGTCCACTTAAATTAGTTTGGGGAACTCTTCTGTGTGTATTAATTGCTCCATCAGGTTAAGCACCTGCAAAAGATTATAATAACTTTGAGACCTTTTTTCCTTCCTTTCAGAATCCCTTTGTAAGGTGTTTTACAGAGATGCAGACTATTACCTGACATACATTTAACTGGGAAGATTCTCAGTGGCAGTGCATCTATTGCTGATTGTCCATTTTTCCATTTTCAAAAATCTTCAAGACAAATGAAGGGCATGCCTGTATAAACTCAAGTGCAAAGTGTGAATGTGAAAGCATTGGGTACACGTCAGTTTGTGTATCTGGAAAACTGCGTGTAATTCCATAACGTGTTCTTCATTTTCAGGTTCTTTTGTCCTCCTCCATGTGTGTATCTGATGGGCAGTGGATGGAAGAAAAAAAAAGAGCAAATGGAGCGGGATGGTTGCACTGAGCAGGAGTCACAACCTTGCGCCTTTATTGGGATAGGAAACAGTGACCAAGAAATGCAGCAGCTGAACTTGGAAGGAAAGGTAGAAAAGCTGTAATAAACTGCTGAGATAGCTAACTGCAAAGGCTATATAGCTGCATGGTGCATATTTCAAGGAATGCCCTTTCTCTTTTTTTGGATTGCTTTCTTACGCTCTAGGTATTACATAATGGTTGAAAAAAAAATCCCTCCAGATATTTAGGACAATTGACTAGTTGGTTTTGGCTCATAGGGTCATAAAGGTACTGATCTTTAATTTGTAGGTTGTTGATGCAGACTCAGTAAACTGTTAGGTTATTTGGTAGGCATCAATGGCTAACTAAAATATGATTTCTGGCCCAAACTCTCTGTCCTGCTTGCATGAGTGAGTAATGTTATCAGGGAAGTATCAAAACATCTGCTGCTAGAAGTAGTCTTTAAGTCCCTTTGCCTAAAAATACAATTGAAGTTGCATCTTAGAAATTTAGTAGGTTATTTTTACAGTGGTGTAAATTGTTTACGAGATTTTTTTAAAGGTATTTGTATTAACTTAAACAGTTGGAATAGAACTAGCAGCAAAAGTGTTCATTTTACCTGGTTGTTTTATTAAACAGTATTTTATAATTACCTGGTATTTCCAGCACAGTCTACCAGAAATGCTTCATATGTGTTAAATAGGAAAAGAATAATTGAAGTCCTTTGTGAGATTTTTTTTTAAATTTTATTGTCACCTAGCATAAACACTTAGCCAAAAGCAACTTCCTTGTGTTTCAAAACCCAGTTGTTTTCTGTCCTTTCAAGAAAAGTTTAGCTCAACACATTTTTTGCCCAGGCAGGCCCTTGTGCATGCCCAGTGTAGGGTCTGTACAGCCCTAATTAAATGTAATTTTAGTAGTGCTCTTGACCCCTCACAGGTGGCTTTGACACAGTTTGACACAGACACAGGTCTGCAGTCATGTCTTCTAGTCCTGTTAAGGGTCTTTAGAATGATCACAGAGTAATGAGGTTGAGTGCAATACTTCACAAAGCTAAACAGTAGTCATAAAAGAAATGCATACAGAAGAGATGGAAAAAACAGGTTCTCATATATTTTAGAAACCATTGCATCAGTTTTCCTATTTTATTCATAATAAATATGCATAGTTTATTGAACTGGGTTGACTTCAAAGAATAAACCACATTATGTTTTCATCTACAGAATTATTGCACTGCCAAAACATTATACATATCAGACTCAGACAAGAGAAAGCACTTCATGTTATCGGTAAAAATGTTCTATGGCAATAGTGATGACATCGGTGTGTTCCTCAGTAAAAGGATCAAAGTCATCTCCAAACCTTCTAAAAAGAAACAGTCGCTGAAAAATGCAGACTGTAAGTATTTCACAGTTTTTTTCTTTATTTAGCAATTAATTTTGTTTCATACTAATTTTTTGTTATGTATTCTAAGGTCTGACTACAAGGGAAATACGATGAAATTTTCAACTTCTGTCTTTTTTGTATTTCAGAACTATACACATCAGTGTATTTTAAAATACTCCAATATAGATAGATTACCCTGTTGGGGTTTATGCAGTCATGGTTGATTATTTAGCAAATATAAAAGGCCCACCCAAACCCCTGTGTATTCTGAGGAATGGATTCATGTAGACAAGTGTATAAAGAAAGTTCTACCTCAGCTTTCTAAGCTTTTGGATCTCTTTAACTGCCATGATCTGGTGCTTAGAATGTTTTGATCAGTATCAGGGAGATTGCTTTCAGATAGTGATAAATGAGTAGCATCATGTTATCCAAACTACACTTCGTCACATCACAGCCACCTTCTTACTGTCTCATGCCGTTTTCATGTTGTTCTTATTTTTGTTTTGCATGGTTCCTTTTAAGTAGCAGTTTAAGAAATCTGTATGGTGATATTTCACCCAGATTTATTTACTTATCCTGTTTTTCTACTAACGATATCTCTGGTGCTAATGTATAATTGGGAACGTTTTTGCTTTTCCTCCAACATTTTTTGCCTGCATACCACTGGAGCACCTCAAGAGATACCCTTTTTTTTTGTTTGTTTTTCTCTCTCTCTTCACTAGTGCTTTAAAAGGCTCTTCCATCTGTGTTGGGCTGGAACCCATTCACCTATGGAATGTGGATCTCGGGGCCGCTAGCTTGGCACATGACTAAAGGCAATCTGTTGCTGTGCAGTTCACACCCGTGGGCTCAGAGTATGCACTGTTGAATTTGTATTCAGACAGATAGTGAATATGAACCAAGCATTCTTCAATAATAATTACGAACCAAGTAGAACAACATGCCCATTCTGATGGCAAAATTTTAGTTGCTGGTTTTTTTTTAGGGGAGCAAACTTTACATTTCTCTCTTTTGAATGATAAGTAAGTTCAGTTCTGAGAACGTTATGAGTTGCATGGTTGTAATTTGACATAGTTACATCTGTCTTCCTTTCAATTGCTTGTGATTTGTAAGAATACTTTGTCTTTATATTTCAAATATTCTTCAAATGATTGCTGAAAGTTGTCTTAAGTACTTCACAAGGGCAAGTTAAAGCTTCTGCTTAAATAATCAATTGCTGGAGAACTATGAACAGAAGAAATTTTCAGCTGGCAAGCACTGACCCATTTGGCTAAGTGGCAAAATTCTGTGAGCTAGCATGCCTTTGGAGAGCAGCCACTATGTATGTTATTGCACTCATAATTTTATGACTATTTTTGGTCTGTCACAAATATAAGTACTTTCTAAATTAACCAATATTTGATAATTATGTCTTGATTTCAAGTATTCTTCAGTTTATTTAATGTTATTTGTGACTTTTTGATACTTTTCTATGTAATAATGAAGTAATTTTATAATCTCAAGTCTGTATGTGTTCCTTGCAGTATGTATTGCATCAGGGACAAAAGTGGCACTATTTAATAGACTTCGATCCCAAACAGTTAGCACCAGATATTTGCACGTAGAAGGTGGTAATTTCCATGCCAGTTCACAACAGTGGGGAGCATTTTACATTCACCTCTGTAAGTAAAAGCAAATCTGTGTAATTTTTTTTCCACTTTCTTTCCTTCATTCTCACAAAAAAAAAATCCTGCATTTTTTCCTCCATATTAATTGCCCATATGCAGACTTGTTTTGTTACTTAAGTGTATATTTGATATAGCGTGATGTTAAATGCTTCTCTTATCAAGAAAAACAGTGATTAAACCAAGTAATTCTGAAAATTCTTGTTTCATGCAGTGGATGATGATGAATCAGAAGGAGAAGAATTCACAGTGAGAGATGGCTACATTCATTATGGGCAGACTGTCAAACTTGTATGCTCAGTTACTGGCATGGCACTCCCAAGACTGGTACAGTTTCATTTCTCCAATGCTGTAATTAATTTATAGATGGCAACTTAATGTAATTCCATAGTTGGATTTGCAGTGTTTACAGTTTTTGACCTTGTGTGTTGCCTTCAGGTAATATATGTTTTATTTGGAAAATGGCGTTTATTTTAATTAAAGCATATTTTTATCTGCAGATTATTTCTATAAACAAAGAACAACTTGTAAAATAAAAGAATTCTTCAGAATTTAAGCCTGCCAAAATGGGTTAATCTGTCTATTTTAAAAACAGAATTGTAGATTTCTCTGTTCCAAAATGCTTTAAAAATTGATATTGAATAGATGAGTAAAATATTTGCAGTCACTAGGACTCTTCCATGTGTTGAGTTCCAGCATGGCTTTAAAAACGTTCAACTGATATGAATCCCAAAGCACTTCTATGTACTCCTGAGGATATATTTTACCAGTAGAAGCGTGCAAAAAACTTTTTTTCCATATTTATTAATACTGTCTGTTTCAAATCTGAAACATGGGAATTGCCTTTGGAATAACCAGTTATGGTTTGTGAACAAAAAAAAAAAATACTTCTGGATACACAGTACTGTGTTTTGTAAATTAAATTAAGTATAATTATACATTTCCCATTTTATGCACTGAATACCAACCTGAGTGGAATTGTATGTGATTAATAATCAATAGTGCTTCATATGGGATCTTCTGTGAAATTGTGGTTTGTCAGCCCGTTACGAGTTTCATACAAGGCTCTGCTAATTCCAGTTTAGGTAGAAGCAATCTTTAGAATGTACCAGTATAAAAACAGACTTCCTGCAGTCAGGCTTTTGTTCCCCTTTGCAGACTAACTTTGCTAGGACTGTCATGAGAAATTCTCTCCCAATACCAAACTTAGCTAAAAGAAAAAGATAATGGCCTGCTCAGTATAAATGGTACAAAATGAAAATTTTGTTTGACAGTAAAATCAGTTACACTGGTTACACTACAGATATGATTCAAGCACAGGAAATTCAGTAAGAGCATGTCACTTTTTTATTAAAAAGGCTTCATGTTAATATTTTTTTTTTTGCTGAAAGGAGATGGCATCATTTATTATTTCAGAAACCTTATTTGTAAGTAGAAACAGATTAAAACAAATTAGGCTAAAGGTTCCTGTTTTGTTTGCCATGGGGAACATTTGTCATACTGCCTTACAGGACTGATGGAAGGTGATACAATTAAATGATAACTTGCAGATATTTTATAAGCTA
Organism: Trochalopteron elliotii; assembly: GCA_024734555.1. Classification (NCBI taxonomy): domain Eukaryota; kingdom Metazoa; phylum Chordata; class Aves; order Passeriformes; family Leiothrichidae; genus Trochalopteron; species Trochalopteron elliotii. Next base: position 2,163,986 of record JANPWX010000062.1, on the reverse strand, counting down.
ATGCAAAGAATTTAGAAGAAAAAAGTTAACCTTTAAATTTATATTGCTAATAATACTCCTTATTATAATTACATATTGCAGAGGACATAGTTGGGTATCTGATAGTCAGCTTAGAAATATTCAGGCACTTTGGCTGTTGCATCCAGTAGAGTTGCATAAAGCATTAAACTTTTTTCTAGGAGTTGAGTTAAAATTATGAGCTACAGATTTTCACTCTCTAAGGGAATAGCTTTTGATTTTTAGAAATAAATTGGTAAAACAGATCTGATATTTTTTCACAGCAGATATTTTTTCACTGAACTACGAAATGTTAGGAACAATTGTACTTTGCAGTTGTCTTGAAATAGTATTTAATGACCAACTACTGATAAGATACATTATGATTGTTATTTCCAAAACTGTACTTAAGGACACCTCAGTACCTTTAGTTAATCCTTACTTTAATTACTATCCTTCAGCAACCAGTTTGCCACAGAATGTTGTTGATCCTATCAGTGGTGAAAGCTTCTGTAGAAGCGTATTAATTACTAAGAATAGTAATTAATAATAATTGTAGATAACAATATGATTAATAACTGCTCTTTTACACCAGCAAATGAAACAAAAGTAGATTTTGCTGAAGCTTCAATTTTTTTGCCCCACTCCTTCAGCAAAAAGATAAAATATACGTGCAGGCAGCACGTTGAAGTAGTACTGAGTATCACTTCAATGTTGTGTTCTTGTTTCAAAAGCATTAAGAATTATGCATCTAATGTTGATATCAAAATGAGAGGCATGGAAATATTATAAAAATTTTTTCACTTCCTTTACTGACTGTATATATGTAATAAAGTATAGAAATTGTTCTAAGTATATATGTACAATTTTCATTCGCAGATAATTCGAAAAGTAGATAAGCAGACAGCATTATTGGATGCAGATGATCCAGTATCACAGCTCCATAAATGTGCATTTTACCTTAAAGACACTGAGAGAATGTATTTGTGCCTTTCCCAGGAGAGAATAATCCAATTTCAAGTAAGTTGTTTAAAACTATTTCAATAGATGAGAAGCAGAGTTGCAAAGTTTTCCCAAATATCCCCAAAATATGTATGAATGGCGTTATTGCAGTAGGTTTTGAGTATGAGTCTAATATTTTGTTTTGAAAAGAGAGGATGGAAAGGAACAAATTGTTATCTCTGCCTTTCCAAATCTGTTTTTCTTTCCTCATGATCTTCTTCCATGTCTGTCTGGAAAATGAATTCTGGTTTCTCCAGTGAAGAAAAAGGAAACACACTGGAAACTTGTGTATGTGATCATGATACTGTGGCTTAACATGATGACATATGCCAATGGAGCTGCACCACTTATTTGTGTGTCCCTTTCTAGGTTACAGCAAATAGGAAATGATACAGTTGATAATAGTGTGTTGCTCTTGGCTGAGAGTGTAAACATAGACAGCTGTGTCAGTTGCCCACAGTAACTTGAAAAGCCACAGAAATTTTATTTGTCTGTAAAGAATATAACTGTTTCAGAAATATTTTTTTCCCCAGCAGGTGGAGGAAAACATCGGGTTTTAATCTCTTGTATGTTAGCATGCTTGCAGCATTTTCACATGGTAATTCCTACCAGACCAACAAGGACCCTGAGATTGGCTCAGCTGGTCAGAGCATGGTGCTGAAAACAAGGTGGTGGGTTCAATCCCTGAACATGCTCAGTCTTTACTTGAGTTGGACTTGATGTCCCTTGTGGGCCACTTTCAACTCAGAGTATTCTGTGACTCTGTAAAGGCTTTGGCCAAGTTCAGGACTACCTAAGTATTGCAGTTTTCTTTAAATAGTTTGGGGGCAACTCAAATAACAAAGGGTGTTGAGCGAAAATGCTGTGCTCCAGGAAGATGGCCATGCTTGGGAAAGACTGAGGACTTCCTTAGAACAGCTTTCTTCTTGGGTAAGAAAAGTAGAGGTAGGAAATTAGAGTTAACATTTAAGATGTCCCTTAATGTAAAGGAAGGGACAGGAAGGCTTGGTTAAAAGTCAGTTCAATTCTGTCCTGAACTGGGGCAGTGGAAGGAGAATATGAGAAGCTTTGCTCCTATTTCAGTAGACATATTCATGACCTGTGGTTCAGAAGGGACTAGATCTATTGCTTCTACCCACTAGATCTATTGCTTTCTACACAGCAGAAATACCTATCTGTCAATATATATTCTTGTAAAGGAGAATGAACTATCATTAAGAAGAGAAAGCTGTGAAATGTGAACTACAATAACTCAGGATAAGCCTGCTATTTAATCATTCTTAGAGTACTGTATGGGAAGCACTGAATGTAGGAAACAACTCCTGCTTCTCTGGCAGCTGCCTTAGTTCAGCATCCTGCAATTGTCTGTGGGACTATCAGGATGTCCTACCACACTTTAGTTTCAGCAGCACTCATGGAGCCCAGTCTGATAAGAGCTCTGAACTTTCTACATGGGTAGGAGTTAGATAAAAGGACACTCCCTATCCTGAATTCTCTTAGTGGAGCAAGTACCTGCTGCTTTATACTTGTTGAATAAAATCTGGTAACTTGCACATCAAACTGTTACCATGCTTAGGTAGGTGAAATCACAGTGGAAGATAAATTCTTTCTGCCAATGCCAGGAGAGAAATCCTGTTTTATTTGCGTTTTTTTATTTTGGATCAGAAGACAGAGACCAGGGAAACAGCATGTGTATACTGTTCCTGTAGTAGGAATCTAGAACTAACTGGTCACTGTTGAAAAAAAAGCCAACCCAAAAAACCCCAAAATAGCCAAAACAACAATAACAACAGCAACCCCTCTAAAATCCTGAAATTTTAGGATGACAAGTCTCTCTTGGGTGAACAGAAACAGCCCTACATAGAGACCATAGAGGCTTAAAGCAAAGAGGCTGTAAAAAGTCTGCAGGTGAGCATAAACCTTGAAATTCAGTTGCTGGAGCACCAGCCAGATCTCTCTTTCAAGACATGCATGTGTTCTGGAGCATGGCAAGAGGATATAAATCGTGCCTTACTGGATCAGAGCATAGTCCATGTCTGTGTCTAGTCTGCCAGCAGCAGCAGCAGCAGTTGGTGCTTACAGGAAGCAGGTGGATCTGGTTGTGTTTTGCAGTCCAGTGTGGTTGTACTCTGCCAGCGTCCACAGTTTTTGTACCAACTGTTGTTAAAGGCTGCATTCCTGACTCTTGTCTTTTAGTGTCATTTTGTAGATGTGTACATTGGCTTGATTACCTTAGATGTTCCTTTTCTTCAGTAAACTGTGGCAGAAAGTTCAAGAGGTTTCCTGTTCCCTGTGTAATAAATGTTTGCTGTATTTGTTTTGAATGGTGTAACAACTTCTGTGAGTGATTCCTACTTCCAGTTTTGCAGTATTTAGTGAGCCACAGTTCTGCATTCACTTAGCCATCAACTTCTTAATTTCTTCTCTCTTAATTGGAAAAGCACAATCTTCTCCATTTCTTCTTGTAAGTTCAGCACTCCTTGGTGATTTTAGTTGCCCTTTCTGTCCCATCTCGTTTTCTTCTCCATGACTTATTTTAGACAGGGAGACCGCAACTGCACTGAGTATTGCAGAATTAGGTGAACAAGGGATTTACACTGGCAAAATAATACCAGATAGCTTGTTCTCAGCATTTTTTTCTGATGGTGTCCAACATTGTGTTGTCACTCACAGGTGCCACTGCACATCAAGGTGGTGGTTTCAGAAAACTGCCAGTGGCAACCCTAGGATTCCAGGTTGTAACTTCTGTCTCCAGTTGAAGCCAGATAGTACATGAGTACTAAGCATGATCTTAAGGCATTTTAATCTTTCTGTTGAGAAAATTTACTGAAAGAAAAGGAAAGAAAGGGTGAGAAATGTCCTTAGAGCCCTATTTAGAAGTGACAAGGAAGAATGCTTCTCTAGAAGAGGAATTGAAACCTACGGACGGAGTAAAGTGTTACTGAAATGATTCTTGATGTAACAGGATTTTGAGAGCAAATCCTGTGGCATTTGCCTTCCAGATAATGGACTTACAAATGTGAAAAAAGTCATTCACAGATCTTTTACAGGGTAGTTCATTTTTTCATATCCATGGTTTTATTTGTCATGACTCAAAGTATATCATTCCATGCCAACAAGAATTGCAATCAGCCTATAGGAAAGGTGTCATGCTTCAAAATAGTCTACAACAGTTCCTATAGAATGGCTCCTCTTTTGAAGTTGGGCTGGTAATTCAGAAGCTGCATATCTTTCTGATGGAAGTTCCATTCAGGCATCTTGAGTTTGGAAAGATCTGTAGTTACTATCCATGTCACACACTTGCCTTGCCAGCTGTTTTCAGTGCTTTTTACATGATCATACCAGAATGAAGAATCCATGTGAAAATGCAGCTTTGTTTTTTAACATCTGATATGGACAATTCACTAATTGAAGTTAATCTGCCCCTTTGAAGAGTGAAGGTTATGGTTACATACCAATATATCCTTAAAGCTTAATGGAGGGAAAGAGAATCTTGTTACTAGAATTTTTTGTCCCATTTTTTCCTGTGTTTAACCTATACCAAATTTTCTTATGGGTTTACTAGATGGTGAAATTGTTCAGAGAGGCTTCTGTTGCCTTAAAAAAATACTTGTCTGTGTATTTTCTATGTATGTATCTATCTGTATATGTATACTAATTTAGTAGTATTTAGAGGGAGACACTAGATGACCGTAGAGGTTCCTTCCAGTGCAAGCCATTTTGTGATTCCATTATTATAATTTGTAAGGCTGTCATTTCAGCTTCTCTCCTGTGTCCTTGCACAAACATTGAAATATAAGCTTGTGTTTTCCATCATTTTGCAGAGGATGAAGAACTCTAAATAGAAAAAAACCCCTTGAGCAGATAAAGCCATAACTAATGAAAAGTATTCCACTTCAGTCTGTAGCTGTTTTAGACATTTTGCCTTAATAAAATATTTCCTTTAAAGCAGCTACTTCTAGTTGCTGTAGGTTTTTGTTGTTAATGCCTATTGAATAATGTTAAAACTTTGGAAGTTGAACTAAAATAAAATCCAAACAAAGTTGGAGAGTGTTCTAGGTGAGAGTTACTAGTAAATACTAGTAACTAATACTAGTTTTCTAAGTAGTTTTTCTGAAATGTGAAGAGTGTTTCTCTAGGTCATTTTTTAGAGGAAAACATAAGGAAACATGTTTTTGAAATAATAGACGTTATTACTGGCTGAGTTGGTTTTTAGGTCTGTGACTTGACAAATATGTCTACAGATCAGGTTTTAAACTTTTCTTTCTCTCTAAGGCCACTCCATGCCCAAAAGAACCAAATAAAGAAATGATTAATGATGGAGCTTCTTGGACAATCATTAGCACAGACAAAGCAGAATACACATTTTATGAGGGGATGGGTCCTGTCCATGCTCCAGTGACACCTGTGCCTGTTGTAGAAAGTCTTCAAGTAAGTTGGTAGTTTGTTTTAATAAACTTGCTTTATGTGAGATTATTATTGTCATACTCATTTAACCTTCATGGTACCCTTGTGAAATACTGTAGGAAAACAGTCTTAATAGCTTTATAAGTAATAAAATTACTTTGTTGTAATAATTTTTCTTACGTTACAGAATATGTGAGCCTATCTGTCAACTAATATTGTTGTATATAATTAGAATTTTATTTCTAAAAGTACCATGGTGGTGATACCCTTAGGACTTCTGTTTGATTATTTAGAAATTGTTTTTGACTCTTGCCACTTACAGATCAAAGAGAGCCATACTAAAAAAAACCCTAGCATTTGGCAGACGAGAGACTTAAAACTCCCCTAACACCTTCTCTGAAAGATTTTGTTCTCTGTTTTCAAAGCCTTGTTGCCATCTATTCTAAGTGGCCATTACCAAAACTTGGAAATTCATTCATAGTATCAAATTAATTGGCAGTATCTTTTAGATGTGTTACTTCTTTATACTTCAGTTGTGTAGATTGTGTTTGTGTTTTGGTTTTGTCCAGCTGATAAAAACAGCACTGTTTAAAGTTCTTATCTGCATGTGAAAGTTTTGTTTGTGACTTTTTTTTGTTGGTGAGTTTTTTTGTTTGTTGGGGTTTTTTGTTTGTTTGTTTCGAGGGGAGAATGTTTATTCTTAATAATACATGTTGGGGGGGATTTTCTTCTTCTTTTTCTATCTGCTCCATTTCCAGTTGAATGGTGGTGGGGATGTAGCAATGTTGGAACTTACAGGACAGAACTTCACTCCAAATTTACGTGTCTGGTTTGGGGATGTGGAAGCTGAAACCATGTACAGGTACAATATTTTCTATTACTTTTATGGTGTTTGTTTTACTGGATGCTTTGAAGAGTGTATGCTTGTGTACACACACTTTTCTGCACTGGAGAAAGGTGTCTGGGAGGGCTTGTTGCCAGAGGCTCAGGATGAGTTAGCAATGCACCCTGGCAGTAGGGAGGCCAAGCTGCACCCAGCTGATGAAAAGATGTGTCTGTCCCACTGCAGTCAGCACTGGGGCAGCCTCACCACGAGCACTGTGTGCAGTTCTGGGCTCCCCAGTTTAAGAAGGATGTTCAAGTACCAGAACATGTCCAGAGAAAAGCAGCAAAGATGCTGAAGGGTGGAAGGCCCCAGGAGTTGCAGCTGAGGACTTTGGGCTTGTCTGGTTTAGAGGAAAGGAGGCTGAGAGGTGACCTCATTGCTCTCTGCAGCTTCCTGAGGAGGGGAAGTAGAGAGGGAGATGCTGAGCTCTGCTTCCTGCTGTCGTGTGCCAGGACACGTGGGAATGGTTCAAAGCTGCACCAGGGAAGATTTAGACTGGACATGAGGCAGCATTTCTTTACTGGTGGTCAGACATTAGAACAGGCTTCCTAGAAAGGTGGTTGATGCCCCAAGCCTCTCTGTGTTAAACCCAGGGCATTGGGCTTTAATAATATAATTGTAACTCTTGGTCAGCCCTGAAGTGGTCAGTCTGTGTGCTAGTTGAATATTGTAGGTTCTTTCAACTTTAGTACATTGTACTCAGTTGACTCTCCTGTTTTTCAGATGTGCAGAGAGCATGCTTTGTGTTGTTCCAGACATTTCTGCATTTCGAGAGGGCTGGAGGTGGGTCCGACAGCCAGTCCAGGTTCCAGTAACTTTGGTCCGTAACGATGGCATAATTTACTCCACCAGCCTTACCTTCACATACACACCGGAGCCGGGGCCACGGCCACACTGCAGTGCTGCTGGAGCAATCCTCAGAGCCAACTCAAGCCTCATGGCTTCCAGTGAAACAAACACAAACAGTGAGGGAAGTTACACAAGTGTCAGCACAAACCCCACCAATGTCACATCATCTACAGCAACTGTAGTTTCCTAACTACTGTTGTTTGTCTGGACTTTAATTGACTTTTCGCGCTACGTTCAAGAGAACTGAACAATTTTTGTGGTTTCATGGGAAAACGCTTTTCCATTTTAGGTGATCTGATTTGAACCTTGTTACCTGCAAGTGCTGATCTTAAAAACAGAAGCCACAATAAAAAAAAAGAAAAAAACCAACATCCGAAACATAAGAACTTTATTGAAAATCTATTTTTCAGCTGTGTTTTTTTTTAGTGGGCAAGAAACAAAAATGTGGCTGGGATACATGTTGAGCAAACTAGAAAACATGAACACAACATAGTTTTTATGGACCAAGGAACTTGTATAAGCTTTAGTATAAAAGGTACATTTTCACCATACCTTTTTTGTATCACAACATATAGTACACTTTTGTTACCAAATAGTTTATATTTTTTTTTCCTCTGAGCTTTGCTCTGAAGTATATTCAGGTTCCAAGCCTGACCATGCTTGTATAATCTAATTACCATACTCTTCCAGTTTTAAAAAAAAAATATATATTTTTGGTCTGTGGCTGGAACTGTTCCTTTTTTTAAACTGAAGTCTTGTGACTTTTTATGAACTGAAATTGTTTTTATTTCAGCAAGTAGAACCTTGTAAAGGCCAGCATATTTTTTTTAAGATTATATGAAGTCTGTGCAAAAGCTTTAAAAAATGCCTCTGCCTTGCCTGCAATACATGCAATGTATGTTAACTTTAGTGCTCTGTTTTCAGTCATTGTTAATAGCTATTTCTGTTTTTCTTTTTTAAATATGTATTTATAGTGATAATTCATGAGGTTCTAACATTACATGAGTTTTTTTCCTAAAAGTGGCATCTCAAGCAGTCATATTAATGATTGTTCATGTCACAGGCATATGTTGGTGTTTTTGAAGGGTTGTTACTGGGTTACTCCCCCTCTTCCTTGCTCAGTCATATTACATCTGAAAATGTTTCAGGATCTGTTCAGGTTTTTCTAATCTTGTACATAATTTGTATTAAGTGTAAGTTAAATGTTTTATTTCAAAAGTGGAATGTTCCCAATAACTTGATTTGGCAGCATGTCTTCTGTCTTGTTGGCATGTAACTAAAGTACCATGAGAAGTATGTGCTACAAATGGGATTGGTAGGTGATGCCCTTCATCACTTGAGAATCACAACAAGCATGTTTTTCTTCATACTGTGCAGTAAATTAGGCCAGACTTTTGTGTAACACTTGTATTGAGAACGTGCTTTCATTGTGAAGTGATCATACAGTAATAATTAGAAGTAAATTTTATTACTTAGAAATGGGCAAATAGAAAATTGTAAAAGCACTATGAAGATGTCAACTCCTCCCATCCTTGTTTCCTGTGGGTTTCCCTTTCCCTGCCAACAGCTTGTGCGACATTCAAGTCTTCTCTCCAGCTTAAATTCAAGGCTCATTTGCACTTCAGTTTTGTTGGTTGTTGCATTTGTTTTTCATTTTGACTTTACCATGTTTGGTCCCTCCTTATAGACCTGCCTGCTTCATTTGTATTTGAAAGTGTACCCCAGTAGTTCATTTGTAGTCACAGAGCTAGGCATAGACTTGTAGGACAAGTTCTGACAGTGTGATCTTCCTCTTTAAAAGCCAAAATTTCATGGTGTGTTCAGCCTTTTCTATATCCTGAAGCAAAAGTCACAACTGCTGTGTAAATGTGAACCTGTGGTTTCCTACAGTGCGTTGCTTACAAGCTTACCTGTTGACCATTTTCATAGGGTTTTTATTTCTGACCACTTATTCCAGTTTAAACACCCACCACCATTTTAAGGCATCGTCTCTGCACCATGTTTGTGTACTTTGACGCTCCATTCTACTTGTGTGCTTTAGTGCTCCATTGTATGTGTGAAAACAATGTGTTTAAAGGAAGAAATTTGTTATAAAGCATATTTAGCAAATAGTAAAATCCGTGCCACTATCCCCCTGAAATATGCTTGTATTCTACCACAGGCCTTCATACTCGTTTTTCTGTACTACAGGCTGTGTTCCCGTGATAGTCACGATGGTGGTTCCTAGCACTAGTGAATGCTGCCTCACCTCATCTCCATTTCAGTGACCAAGGGCAGGATTCATTGTGGCCTTATCTCTGTTTTAAACTGTTTACTGGCATTTACTTGCAAATCTGTTTACCTTTGTATGTGCTGTAAAAGTTTGGTTTATTGTGTTGTGGCAGGAATCATTTCACACTGTTTTTGTTAGAAGCACATAAATATCTTTCAGTACAGCTTAGTTCAAGAGCCACAGATTTTCATCACTAATTAGACTGAGAATTAAAATAAGCAAGATACATATATCAGATTTAGAGGGTATTCAAGAAACCGTGGTAGACACAGAGCAGGCAAACCATAACAAGCCTTTTAACCTTCAAAGACTATTTAAAATAGCTTTTCAGAACTTGACACATGCTTTTATACTCATTATTTTAAATTTTTTACATATAAATGCAATACTTTTTATATTCAGTTTCTTTACATGCGGTAATTTTGCCCAATAGATATAATATCCCTTGACTTGTAAAGATTTAGCCTAATATCTGCTGTTCTACACACTACAGCCAAGTGGGTGAAAAAAGAGCCTATTCTGCTTACAAGACCATTTTAAACCACGTATTTTCATTTGGCTTGTGGCTGCCTTGTTGCCAGTAGTTATTCTGTAGTACAGAAATGGTCTTCCAGGTCCTTACTGTTGTTAATACGTCCAGTTGTTCAGATATGTTATCTTCCTGAACTTTTTTTCTGTGGGGTGATATTATTACATATATTGGCCTTGTGAGCTGTTATCAATTTTCATGATACTAACAATATCTCAAGATTTTGATAAAACTACTTATAGAATGTTTCAGTATGAAACTCTTATACATGTTCAAGTCTAGCTGTTAAGTCTGCTGTTAATTCTGTATGCATAGAAATTGAGTCTGTGTTCAGAATGTTGTTATAGTTCCAACTCTAGGAAGAAGAAGCGAAGTGAGTGCTCTAATTTAGCTATGCCTTTTCTCATTTTCTGTTGTTTGGAACTGTGTTTCAGAATTCAACACTAGTGTAGTCTTTAATAATCTGCTGCTGCTGTTTTTCCTAATTATTTGCCCTGAGGGCATCCCACAACTGTGTTAATAATGGTATTCTGTACTTGTTTTCATTGCACAGACTTAAAAAATCAGAATGGTTACCTGAAAAGACATTAACTCAAGACATAAACTGATGAATTCCCCCTATAGAAAATATTAATGCCTAGTGAATCAGATTATCTATTGGAAGTAAGCTACCCACTTGTGGATTAAATGACTCCATAGAGATGTCCATCTTGAAACTAAGATGCTCTTCAATTATTAACCATATTATTTACTTTTTTTCAAAAGCAGCTGTGTTTATGAGTACTGAACAAATGTGTATACTTTCCTGTGCCAGACTTTTGACTTTATTTTCAAGCACTGTACTGTGGGATTGAGTGGCAGCTTTGTTAGAAAAAGAAGTATATTAGGGTTTCTACTTAACCCTTTTAGGACTGAACAATTTCTTCCCTTTAGAAGCTGTAATATATATGAGCAGTTCTAACTCTGTAACCATTCTGTCTGTGTTCAGCACTGCATTTGCCCCATCTGGAGGTGCTATGCTAATGTCATTTTTTAAAATCCTGTAGCATGTGTATACATTCAGTCTTAAAAGGGTTATTTTTACAAACTGTGCACCTGTAAAGTTTCTTAGCAATAAAGGTAGAAAAACGAGCAAGTTTTTACCATAATTTTGTAGAATTAATTGCTCAGTTCCATATTTCATCAAGAAAACCCCTGCAATATGGGCAGTTTTGAGGATTAAATAAAAGTGAAATGTAAACCACATAAGTGTTCTTGTCAAGTGTACTCTGTGTGTGTATGTGCATAAACTATCGGGTTTCCTTTTATTCTACAAGGCTAAAGATAAAATGCCATGTTACTGTTACTGTGACAAACGTAATTGAACATCTGTATGATGATACAAAAATACTTGTGGTTCTTGAACAGGTGTTGAAACTTGCCACATTTTGTTGGTTTTTTTCCATGTTGACCAAGGAATATGGGTTTGTTTTTTGTTTGTTTCGTTTGCTTTGGTTTTTTTTTCCCCCCCAAATGAACAGTGAGGTCATCTATGGAACCAGAACAACACGAAAGAAGACCAAGCCTGGGAGTGAAAAGTCATCAGTACTTGTGAGGCTGTGCGCACTGGACTCCACTTAAATGGGATATGGAATGTCCACCCAAAAATCTAAATCGGTTTCATTTTTGCTTGTATTATTGCTGAAGTTAGATAAGAAACTGTTTTTTAATAATGTGTAAAAAAAAAGTTTCACTTTTTTATATAATTTATTAAATGAGAAAAAATGAACTGTGTTTAATTGTTTAACTTTAGCAACTTCATTTTTGCAACTAGTGCACCTGACTCCTTTTAATCTTATTCTTAGTTGCAGAATGTCTGATATTTCATTCAGTTGGTTGATAACTAGAGCCAGAAATTCGGCAAAATAGCTTATTTCTTGTTTTGACAGAATAGTAGGGCTGTAAAGAATGGCTAGAAATTATGCACTCTCAATTCACAATCACTTCAAGAAAGTTTTTGAGATGGGAAGTGGACATGGCAGAGGGAGAGAATACAGAATGGCGGAAGCCTGCCAGTACTAATTAGTGTTGTATTAAACTGATTGAAGAACTGCAAGTTTACCTGTAAGACTCTGAAGGGGCTAAAAGTGGTTCTTAAGTAGGGGAGGCAAAACAACAAAAAAATCCCTGGCTTTAAAGAAGGATTACAGATTTTTTTGATTGAAACATCTACAAGGTGTTTGCCATTAAGACATGTAAAATAGTCAGAAACTCAATAGTTGCAGAACTTTTGTTCTTTGAAATAGGGACAGTATGGACATTATGTCTCAAAATTATTTCCAAGACCTTTCAGTCATTTTGTGAAATGATAAATTGATTCTTCTGGAACACAGTAGAAATTAGATCTGAGGTTTTTGCAAAGAGAATGGTCGGTCACTTGGTAAACTTTAATCTTGATGTCATTGGAAGAAACTGCATGGGATGGTGCTGGTCTTAGATGAAGAACTGAGGATAGAAAAAAATCTCTTCAGCTAAGCCTTGGCAATTAGCTATATAGGTAGTCTCAATAAGAAATCCTAGTAGGATCTAGAGAAGAAGATTAAAAGGAGAATGGTGTGAAATAATTGGGCTAGAGGAAAGGATTCATCATTTTGTGTTTACGTGTAATATGTACCATCTCAGAACATTCAGAACTACTGAACATGGTCTAGTAGTTGGCCTTTCATGATGCCCTGTGTAGATTGGAGTTGCATGCTCCTGAGCAGGGTAGAAAAACCTGAGTGCTCAGTTAGTGTCTCTGTAAAGGGTATTTATTTCTGATTTCCAGTAGCACAAGCTTAGTGTTAGATCAAATGCAGGAGGAGTTATAGCCCCTATTACTTAAAAATACTTCTGTCATGAATATAGACTTTAATGATGTATGCTAGAGTGAGAGAAGTTGAGAAAGTCTTGATTCTTTGTAGAAGCAAACTTGCAAGTTAACTACTGTCTGAGAAAGATCTGATAAAACCTTCTGAATTTGACATCTTTCAGGTACTGCATCTCCTTCAAGTATGGAAAGAGATGGTTAAAAGCTGGATATTGTCTGTTCTGTGTGCTATTGCCTTTGTATTCTAGTCTCAGTTCCCTTATTTTTCATATGTACTTTTCCAGATCCTTAATTATGTTTCAGTTTTTCTCAGACTGTGTAAATTTTGCTGCATAATTTAGGAGAGGAGCTGCTTTTAAGTAAGGTGAACTCCAACTTTTGAGACTTCATGCTGCCATCTCTTGGTGCTGTTTCTATTGCTGGACTGTGGGGTGGGGAGAAAGAAATGTTAGTTTATTGTTTTTTAAGCTGCTTGTAAATACATGGTGTAGAAGGTTCTACAGACCTGGCCTAAAGATCTACAGGTTTTTAGTTTGGGGCAGGGCACAATTTAGAACCATGTAAAGTTGTAAATTCTTTGAATTTAGAAATCCTTTCCTTTTTATTTATCTTATAATTGTACGTTCTGTCGTGTTGCCCCTCTCATCTGTGTTCATTTAAGCCTTCATTTAAACCTTAAAGTCTTCTCTGTTGTTCTCTTTGCTGATTTGTTCACTGGGAAAAGTTGTCTATTCCACCTCTGTGAATCCCAGTGGTTGCATTCACAAGCAAGGTGGGCCCTTGTGCTCTTGGAGCTCCTTCTGTGCCCTGCCTCCATCTCAGCTTTCTGCTTTAGCTTCTCCTGAGTGACTTGACTTTGAAGCCTTTGGCTTTTACATCTAATAGCAATTGCATTCATCCATTCATTGCTACACCAGTACATTACAACATTTAAATAAAATGCCATCTATTGGCCATCCTTTAGAGAAGGAAGGATTTTGATACACAAGTCGCAGCCTTGCAGACCATACTATCAGAATCCTTCCAAGTGCTTCATAGTTCTGTTTGGAGAATTAACTTCAACAATTAAAAAGGTAATTAAATTAAATTTAATTAAATTTAAAAGATGGAAGCACAGATCTATACATACTATTTTTTCTGTCTTGAAGTTGTCTGTTTTAATAGCCAGCTGCTGACATATATAAACTTAGTTCTTAAAATCTCCAAGTGAGTTTAGGGGACTTTTCCTTTTTAAATGCAACAGTTTGTTCTAGTGTTTCTTCTTGATTCTGATAATTCTAATAAAATTGTACATGATCTGCTGCACAAGACATGCAGATAAAGAAGTATTTATAGTTAGCCCTGAACTAACTCTACATGGTGTGCATAAACATGCTGTTTGTTCTCTGTTAGGTGTGCTTCAAATTCCATTTTAGTTCTTTCACTGCCAACAATTTTCCTTTGTGGAAATTGGGAAAGGCAGTGGAGGATTCACAGTGATTGAATTTACTGCCTTAAAAAATGTAATTGGAAATTCTCCAAAAATGTGAGAGACTTGGATTTTAACATGAAAGAAATCATTAGGTTAGGAAACAGCATATCTGATTTTTAGTGTCCTCATCTTAGTCCTAAGGCAAAGTGTTTCTGTGCTTTGCCTTTGAAAGAGAGAATTTAAAATCTCTCTCACTGTTTAGCATAGTTCTGTGCAATTCCTTGTTTGCCAGATTCGGAACACAAGCGCTTCAGTGTACAGACAGAGCAACTGCAGAGGTAGATCTTGATGTCAGTGCACTTTCTAACACAGCACCTGCTGCTTTTAGGAGAGGAAGTGAGTGGTCCCATTGTTCCTTTTCCCTGGCTCTGCTTTTACAGGAGCTGCAGCCTGGTAATTTCCAGCATTGTGTTGAGGTGTTCTTGCTAACAGTGGCACAGGCTGGCAGTCTGCAGGAATGCAAAGCAGGATGCCTTGTGAAACCATAAAAAAAAAAGGTGTTAAATCTTGTATTGACCAAATAGACAACTAGCACAGCATTGTCAACAAAGGAGGAGTTTGGTTTATTTTTGTTCCACATGAAAATATCTTGTGGCTGTGCTGTGGAGATCACTCACCAGTTACTACAAATTTCAGAAGAGAGATCCAAGAAAATTAAACTATTCTTGAAGGCTCTGATGTGGATTAATCTTTGTTTGGGCTTGTGTGTCTGCCTTGACAGTCCTGCTGCTGCTCCATTAATGCTTTTTACAGCATTCCAGGGCTTAAGGAGCCTCTGGGTTTTGGACTCTTCTTGTCGGGCAACCTCAGGTGTGAGACTGACGTTACATCATCTTCCCAGTTTCACACATTCAGAAAGCTTTGGACTTCTAAATCAATTTATTGGTAAACAGTTTTACCGTGGAGATTTGATAGACATGCAAATCAAACTGTGGTCTGAAAAAATGATTCATTCTTCATTTCATTTAGAAATAATGTTCATAAGGAAAATTCCTTATTTTGGGAGGATAAATGCAATTGGTGAGTGTTTAGACTTTCAAATACAGCTCCACTTTTGACCAAGTGGTTAATTTTTCAGGTTAATAATAATTTTGTGCTATTTATGCAAGGGAAAAAAGCCCCCTAATCTGATTTTTATTGTTGTTCTATATTTCTGCCTTCAGATACCTTGGCTCTTGAGCTGTCATGAGCCATGTGTGTTTCATCTGAAAATTTATGATTTGGGTGTCTTTATATCCTAGACATCTTCCAAAGCTAGAGCTTGAAATAATAACTTCTTATAAAATTCTATTTTTGCACAACTTTATACTGCCAGCTTACAGGTAAACTTGTACAAAATAGATACTGGCTACCAAGACAAATGTGTTAAATTAGAAAACAAAGGATTTCATCTCTCACTGGATTTTAGGATGGTGAAACAATAAACTAGGCTTACTACCTACATGGGGTTGTCTTCACATCACAGAGAAAATTGAAATATGTCATGCAGCCATAGTTTTTAAAAATGATACAAAGATCTCTGCTTGCAGCATGTTTTTTCAGCCACCTTGAGGGATACAGGTATGAAATAAGGTAGAGTTTTGCCATTCATCTGCTGGAATCTGAAAAACCTCTATTGGTTGCACATTATACACATTATATTACAATCTAACTTCTTTCTCTCACCTTACTTGGATTTAGTTGTTTTAACAAATTCTTTGCAGCTGGTCATATTAGAGTGGACACTAACAATGTTGATACTTACTTTGTTTTTCAGTTTATTCAGTATATATGACTGAAAAGTTTCCAATTGTATAGACATATCTATATAGAGTGAGTGAGCCCTATGAGACAAGAGGATGGGCTGTTAAAAAAACCACACATGAAACCCTTCTGTTGAGTACCAGATGTAGCCTTGATGGCCAGAACTTAGGAATCATTTTGTTCTAAAACCTGATGATGTAAAATGGGAAGAATTAAATAACAGATAAATGATAATTACAATTCATGTACTGCTGGACTGTATTAGAACCAAGTTAAAAATTATTGTTCTGTAGCGATTCATTGTCCTTGAATGAACTGTCAAGGACTCAGATAGAAAATATCAAATCATATACAAGGTATCTACTAAAAAAACCTCAGGCATGTGCCCCATCTAAGCTGAAATCATCTTGAATTTACCTAATCTTAACCAATTTGATGTGTTTTGCCAGGGTCAGAGGGAGCAAGTGTAAAAATAAAATTTCAAAAAGGGGGAAAAGGGTAAAGACAAAAGTCTGGTCAAGATACGTTCTTTGGATGCAAAGTTGGGATGCATCTCACTGAAATAATATCTCTAGATACTTATGTTTTCCTTGTTTTTTTCAATAAAGAATAGTTCATAGGCATTGATGAAGCATCAGACCAGAGAGTCTGTAAAGTCTATCTTCCATCTTGACCATTTAGTGAGTCCATCTTGTCTGGAATGGAGCAAACTGAGGTTTAAATCCCTTTTCTGAGACAGAAAGAACCAAAATCTGATTCTGTCTCTCCTTAAATCAGAATTTCTCTCTTGGGTTTCTTCCTACCAAAAAAAAAAAAAAACAAACCAAAAAAGTGCACCTAACTGACTGGCTTATCTCCAGCAAAAAAATTTCTATTGCATAGTTTAATAGGAAAGCTCCTAATGAACTCTCACTTCAGCCAATTACCTACCTGGAGTTGAACTGTAAAGTTCTTCAAGGAGTGAATTATATTCCTGAGATAGAAAAATATTAATTATTTCATGTGCACAAATGAAAAGTCATGTTAATTGAGGGTGCTGAGGAACCATTACCTTTAGTACTTTCAGGTCCTCAATAAGGATCTGGATGTGGCAGACCTTAAGCAAAAATGCAAGGGATAAGAGTGCATTTGTGTATAAGGGAAAGCGGGGCCTACTGGACTTCAAGCTGTAGCTGCTGCCTGGAAACCCCTGCTCTGACAATTGTTGGATAAGAAATACACCAGTGATGTGCTGGGTTTCTACTTGGTAAGGCACCTAAGTAAGTCAGTCTGATAATCAGCTGAGCTTTTGAATGGAGAGATGCAGGAATCTCAGCTTGGAGGCAGAGCTAGAAGTTCATTAGAAAAGTGAAAGAACCATTTCCTTGTAAATGATACAAATGATCCACTGCCTTACTACAGCACTAAACCTATTCTGCCTGCTCGAAATGTCATGAAAAATAATAATAAACAAAGCCTGAACTTTGACTGATCCAATGGACTCTCGGCTTCTGTGGCCCCACCCTCACCATGGATGGGTGTTTGGGGTCAGAATTAAGTCCTGATGGACACACCCAGAGTAGGATTCTGGGCAGATGTATTTGTGACAAGTGTGGACAAACACTTGAAAACAAATACACAATTTCTCCTTTGATACTCAGAGAAAAGGGAATTGTGCGTTATGGATGTAGTAGTTCACACTTGCAATAGAATCTGTAAATGTGAGCCCAAGATTGTTTGCAGAGCTGCTGTTTGGGAACAAGCAGGGTTACATGGCATTGACCTAGACTGAGTTTGAAGTAGGACTAGCTAATAAATGTGTACAAGGCTTCCAGATCATCAGCAGCACCTCAGGTACTGTGCACCTTTATTTACACCATTTCTTGCAAGATAGAGCTGTTCCTGTCTGAACATTTCTACTGCAGGTGTAAACTACCTCATCCACTCATCCATGCCAAAAGACTTCAAATATCTGCATTTTAGCTAATTTCCTCTCCTCCTGTTTCACCAGGTGCTAAAAATTTTAATCTCTTGCCTTGCTGCCCAAACCTTCACCCTCCTTAACAATACATATGCATATGCTGTCACTCCTTCCTTGCAATGTATTGCAGAGAGTGAAATATAGAAGATATATCTGTGTCTCCCCTTATTGTCAGTGTCTCCCATGGGCTGCTCCTAACAAGTAATTTAGTCATCATATCTCACTTCACCCCACAGAAAGAGCCGGAGGGCCCAAATGCAAGAAACCAAAATGTGCAAGATGGTCCAACAATTGTGAATGGTAATTTGTCAAGGCAGACATGGAAATCCTGAAATATTAATAAAATTAACCTTTTAAATTTGATGAAGCTGAAACAATGCGTCAGGAGAAGCAATCAAAAATTGCTTTAGTTTCCTGGATACGAAAAAACAGTAGTTTTGTTGGTGACCTGTGTGTGAGATACTCCCCAAGGAAAGGTGGAATTGCTGGAATTAGAGATCAGTCATAGGAGGTGAAAGAGGAACATTCAGGTTAAAGCTATGAAACGCAGTAGAGGGACCTCAAAGCAGATGTGGAATTTTGCAGTATTAAAAAATGAAAAAGAAAGAAACAAAAGAAGTGGTTGTAAATTTACTTGATTGTGTAACTAAAAAGCAGGTGTTCCCAAGTGTCCCTCCTTCAGAGCCCTCCCGCCTGATACCCGCGATAACTGATCACACAGGTGGAGAGACTCTCACAGACACAGCAAAGTGCTCAAAAGCACTTGCACAAATACTGTTCCTCCAGAGAGAACCAAGGACAAATATAAGTAAATAACAATTCTTGGCACACAAATAGAGCCTGAAGTTGCACAGATGGCTACATTTGAGCCCACAGGCACATGGAAATAATATCAGAGTTTTTCAGTTTATGTGTTAGTAGATTAGAAAACATTATTCAAACTACATTTGGAGGAAGCACTGATACAACATGAATCAGTTATAAAATTGCATTTTGGTAAGTTTATATTAATTTAGAAATGTTACTTTTGGTAGAGTTAGGAGAATAATTGAACCCTCGAGGCATTGTAGCCTAAGCAGACACATAGGTTTGAAAATGATTATCTAGCGAAGCCAGGTGGTAGCACTGAGATGCACTGCAGACTGCTGCTGTCAGTCCTCAAAATAAGGACACAGGAGCTCTGTGGCGAAAAAGCTTTAGAAAGTGAGCTGGAGGAGAGGCAATACCTGTTTCCTTCTAGCAGAGATTACTTTTAAACTTCATTTACAGGATGCGAGTGACGAGAAGCCTGTTTCAGTTACTGGTAACCATTAAATGCAAACACCACAGTTTGGGAGGAGTTTGGTTGTGGGGGGTTTTGGTTTCTTTTTAAAATAATCCCTTGCTTCATTAGAGAGTTGTTTTTCTACTTACCTGGCTGCAATTGTTTTTTATTGTTTGTGAAGCCTTTGTCATTCCTACTCTGATGGAGTATCGTGTCCCTGGAGGCTGCCTCCCGCCGTGGCAGTTGTAGCAGAGGTGAGCTCTGTGTTGACTGGTGGACAAGAAGTGGAGGAGCAGCTCTCAGCAGGTCCCATGGATGTGCAGGGTGCTGGGCATTGGGCTTTGGGACACAGGAGCTCAGGCTGTGTTCTCTCAGCCTGTCACATCAGCTGGACTAGAGTGTAATGACACCTTAGCAGTGCAGTTTGAACTCCTCAGGTGAGAGATGCCCAGCTTGGGCTGCTGCCAGCAGGCTGCTGTGCTGCAGCTTCTCTGTGGCCCAGGAGCTCTTCTCCTTCTGGCTGGTATGCTTGGGGCACAAGGCTGAGACTCTCAGCTCTGCCTGCCTGATCTATCCTGCTGACAGAATCCCCTCAGCTGCAAAACTCTATACAAGGCCCATAGAAAAGAAATTCATTCCAATGTAGTTGTTATCTCTTCGAATTTTCACTTTCCACCTTGCCTAAAATGAGTGCTTCTCTACCAAGAATGAAGTTTGATTTTCCTCCCATTTTGATGTCTGGAAAAACCTTTCACTGCCCCCTCCACCACTATGAACCTCCTTCCCATACAGGACACATCTGCCTTTTCTTTTACTTTCAGAAGGATAATCCCAAATTAAAAAGTGTTTGCAATGATCTCTCTCCCCAGACCAAGATCATGTTCTTTCATCCTCACTATGACTTTTTGTCCCCCACAACTCTACAAGGCCAAAATCTTTCCCATTCAGCTTCCCTTCCATTGCTGCCCCAGCCACGTTTCAGCTGCAAGTGCAGCTTTGACTTCAATCGCTATCTTCCTAAACACTCTTCTACCAGCCTTATTAATCTCTGACAGATCTCACAAAGGCAGTATCAGACAAAGTTGTGCACCTGCAGCTTGCTTGCTCTCCCATCTCTACACAGCCTCTGTCACTGGAGGCATCTTAGTCTTGACCCCAGTGTGTAGCAAAGGAAATCTATCCTGGTTTTAATAAATATTTGACAAATCAGTGCACTAGAGGAGTCATGCTGGATGTCAACAAACATTTGATTTTTGTGGAAAACCCCGCCTTCCTTTCAGTAAAAATTCTTTGAATTTCCACCAGCTTTTACTTTTCCCTGCTTAAAAAAAAGAAGGAAATAAATAAAAAGGAAAATAATGCTAGAAGAATACCAGGGAATACAGAACTATGCCTGACAGGCTTTCCTAGACTGTATTGTCTTGCCTCAGTCAGCTGACAGTATTTAAACAGGTTTCCTACTTAATAAACTCAAGGGCCCTGAGATATATTTTCTGGATGCTTCCCCTAGATCTGCAATCTCAGTGAAGTAAAGGTTTTGATATTAGCAGAACTTTCTTCTTGTTAAAAATGCACTGTGAGAACCTGTTTGCTTTTGGTCTTTTATTTGCTGTGGTCACCACTGATTTTTTTTTGCAACTTATAACAGGAGCACTGACCACATCTGGACAGCAAATAAAAGGCTCTTTGTCTTAAAGACACAGCCTCTTCCTAATCCTGTGATAACCTCTGTTGGTCCCCACAGGAAGGTCAGAGATGCATTAAATCAGCTGTAGCACCCTGGGAAGCAAGAAGGGACATGATGTTGGTTCTCCAAAGAAGCAACTGCTGTGCCCTTGCTGATACAATGAATTAATTTCAGTGCCATACCTGTAGTGTTCTTTTTCCTACTTGCATGTGGCAGGACCATCTTTTGGGATGCCAACAGAAAAAGCAACTCCAAAGACAGAGTATCTTGGATGACATTGCTATCCTCATATTCCTTTGCAATAACAGTCAGCCTGTCACAGCAACACTGCCAGATGTCCCCACAGGGATATGGGCTGAGATTTGAGCCAGTTGCAGAGCAAGGAGCATCTCTGGTTGCTCCACACCTACCTTCAGTTTAGCCATGAAATCCCGACAATCTCAGGTGTTAGAAGGACCATAGCAGGTTTGTAGGAGTCAATGCAAGGTTCCCAGCTGGTTGGAAAGTTCTCTCTTGGGCACTGTTATCTGTTTAGCACAGTTGCCCCTGTGGTTTCACCTCTGTGTGTCATTCTTCACTTGGTCAGGAATGAGGCCTCTTAGCAGTTGCTAAATATTCTCAGAACAAGGCCCTGAGCCAATGTCCATTCAATAGTAATATTAAAAAATTGTCTCTGACAGCAAGCAAAGAACATGAACAGCCCCTTTGCTGTGAATTTAGTTCTGTATATGTGTGACTTTTCTTCATGCCTGTTCTGTAACTCTGGTGTTTGTATGACTTTCACAGGACATATGCAGTGTTTTTAGTCTACTGTTTTAAATCAGACTTTGTATATAAGTTGCATTTCTTCATTCTATCAGGAAATATTTTTTAAAATTTTAATAACTGTCA
Source organism: Trochalopteron elliotii (assembly GCA_024734555.1). Lineage (NCBI taxonomy): Eukaryota > Metazoa > Chordata > Aves > Passeriformes > Leiothrichidae > Trochalopteron > Trochalopteron elliotii. Next base: position 2,142,180 of record JANPWX010000062.1, on the reverse strand, counting down.
AAATAGCAGGACATCAATTAACTGGTGTTTACCCCATAGGGGATGATTCCTACTTGATGTTTACTACCAGCTGATGCTAATGAATATGTTTTGTTCTTGTCTCACCATACAGTGGAACAACTGACATCTCACTAGCTCAAAATTAGCTTTTTGGACACAACTGGGAGTGGAAGCCAAGAAAACTCTTCACGAAATAGTTATCTATGGAGATGCAGACCAATAGCTCCTAGCAGGGATGAATTGCCATTAGGCAAGCAAAACAGGAGCTTTATAATTCATTAATGTTTCCTTGGCATTTTTTTTCTTTAGGAGGTACCCAAGGCAGCCTAACAAGCATTGCAGAAGGAAAAAAATAAAAAAGGCAATTCTAGAAGTTGAAGTTTTTATACACACAGAGAGAAATTCTGGCATGTTAAAGGCATGCATTACTATGCTGTATGTAGCCCCTGAGAAAAGAGCTGAAGCTGTTTGACTGAAATTAATAATGCATATAGAAAAATTGACTGGAAAACTGTGGCCAGAGGGTGAGCAAACTGCTGACCTACGTGCACATCTAAGTGAAGTGGTATTGGGTTAGTCCATGTTATATTTGAAGTGGAAGAGCAAAACATTTTACAAACCAGTAAAACCCAACCAGAAGTCTAAACTTTCATTCTCTACTCTCTACTGCTCTGTCTCTGATGCTGTAATAAAAAGGCTGCAGCGTCTGCTCTCACATAATCCTTTCTCAAATTCAGAACCATTATGTTTTATCTCTCTATACTTTTCTTTTGAGAATAGGTCTCTTTTGCCACTAGAAACCCTCAGTTCAGCTCAACATCCATTTAAGTGTTGACTGAAGTCATCTATTCCAGGCCAGAAGAGCATTGTGATGAACCATGGTGGGTGTACAGGGGTTGCACCATCCCTGCGCTCGGAGGCAGGAGGAACAGGAGGGGATGCAGGAGCAGGTGGGATCACAGACAGGCTCCCCACCTTGCCAAGAAGGGCTTGGTGGTATTGGAAAAGAGGCCATGACTTGTATGAGGGGGTGGAAACCTTTAGTGGCTGGAGTTCAAATCCACAGGCAGCTTTTCCATGAAGAGCATTAAGGTATTTTGTCTTGGCAATAGTGAAATACCTTTATTTTGACCCCTCTCCAAGTCCTGTATTTAGCAGTGTTGCAAGGCATCAGTATTAAAGCATGCCCTAATAACACAGGTTGCAAGTGTTAGTGACCAAAATATCAGAGGAGGATCTGGGTGTTATTTAATGCCTCACTTTTGTTTTCTGCACTAGTACATCCTACTGGTTAGAGAGCCAGTGCTCAAGGGCTGCTGTGTGAACTCAGCCATGGGATTGGAGGGAGGATTGCACGACTGTTGTGTTGTGGGCAGGATATATGGCCTCGAGAAATGTGCTCCGGGAGTCTGTCAGCCAGAGATGATAGGGGGAAATGAAGATGAGAGTGCTTTCTGGGAAAGTAAATCTGGGAAGGAAAATAAACCTGTCAAAGAGAAAAAAGTCATCTAGCAATTGGTGGTGGTGGGAGAGTAAACTAGAGACTGAGAAGCATGCAGGACAAAAATCAGATGGTGTCATGCAGCTGAAAGAGATAAAAGAAATACAGAGGGTGGGGGGAAAAACCCCAGGAGCTGGGAGAAAGGGAAAGAAGATAAAAACTTCTGAGATTTATGGACATTATGCACCTGAAATTCATTGGTTTGCCATTTGGCTGCTACATCTGGAAAACAGTTTGCTCTTAGGGACTGCTTGCAGTAGGATAGGATTTTTCTCCACAATCCCTGTAAACTACTGCTAAAATGAGAAGATTTCATAGGCTGTTGTTATTTTGGTATGTTTATTCCACCCATATTTATCGCTGAAGATAATTTTTCAGTGACATTAGCATCTGAATTAAAGTTACTGGGAGGAGGCCATGATTCTTTAACAATAAAAGGGCAACATTTGGACCCAGGAATAACTTCTGCAATGCACAGATCAGGAAAAATTGCATTGAGATGCAGAAAAGCTGAAATTTCCTGTGCTAGGAGACCAGGGCAGAAGAATGCAAAAGGACTGGATTGCAAGATTGCATTTTAAAAGCTTAATTCCTGCTTCTTGCTGGAATTTGGCATAAGGCTTGTGACTTTGGTAGCTTGATCAAAAGAGATAATGTGTTGGTATAACAAGAAAATAGGTGCAGAGGGGGCAATGGAGGTGATGAGTGATGCACACACAGATGGGCCTTGGAGAAATGGTGCATTTCAACCCTTCCCTGATTGTCTCCCAGCCACCACTCCATCAGGATCTTCTCCTGCCTTCCTCATTTCATCACCTCCAAATTGTGCTCCCTGGCAGTTAGGGGAATCAATCAGAAACTCTGCAGCTACTGGAGGCCGCGGGGGGCTGGGATCTGATTAAGGCGTTGTTGAAAACAGCTTTGGCTTTCATCTGAAACCACCATCCTCAGACTCAATCACTGAGAGCAGGTGAACTCTGCACGTGCTGTGCCGTCACTCTACTGGTACTGGAGAAGCTGCATTTACAAAAAGGAATTTGCTTTTGAAAGAGCACACAGAGCTGTGGCTTGGGCTGTCCTGCAATGCAGCACATAGCCAGCAATAGTCACATCCAGTATATTATTAAAATGTGGAGGGTTTTCTAATTTAAACAACAATTTTTAAACTATTATCTGTAATCGATCCAGGCTTTCAGATTGTATAAAATACTTCACAAATATGTTTTCTGCTGTCACTGTTCCACATAAATTCCAAAGCAGCTAAGTTTGTTCCTTCAGTTTCAACACACAGGACAGGTTTGTAGAGAGTCTCAATATGTATCCGTAAGTGAAGTGAAATTTTCATTTTATTGCAATGAATTAAATCCCATAATTTAATTTGTTGGGTATTTGAAAAAGGTCAGATCAATGTCAGTAGTCTCAGCACTGTTCCAGGAGCAGTGCTACTTTATTAACTAGGCAGACAGAACATTGTTTCTATGGATTGTGCATAAATAGTGTTTAGAATTTTTTTTTAATTTCCTGTCTGTGGACAAGCTGGATGAAAAAAAAATAATAGTCAAAGTTGTGTGCTAAGTTGTTAGGGCAAACCATTTCAGGCAATAACTGAGTGCAGAACATGGATCTGGGTGCTGGAACTCACAGTATATTTCTAATTTAAAATCATTCTGTAAAGAGATCAGATTTTCTTGATTAAAAACCTTGAGAAAGCTTATATTTAATATCCACATCTACATTCCACGCTGTGCTCAAATTTAATCTCTGTCTAATAACAAGGGTTTATAATGATATTGATTCAGCTAGAAGATAGAAACATCTCCAACAGGATATTTTCACAAGCCAAAATAAGTGATGTAACTTCTCCATCTGAGTTCCTCGGAGCAAGGGACAAGACCTGAACACCCACACTCACCTGTGTGCTGCACAGGAAGGAGACTGGATTCCTTGCTCAACAAAGCACCAATAATTACATCATTCAAAGCTGTTTTACTCTGTGTTGAATCTGTTTACAAGTATGTGTAATTGGAGAAAATACTGCTCCAAAGTCTAGAAAAACTGTTTTCTGACAAGGCCTTTCAGCCTTTGCCCGTTGTATCTGCCCTTTCTGCCATTCTGCACCCAATGCCTTTATTTCCATGTTGGCAGTGCCATGCCTAAAGTGGCTGTGAACGTGTTTGTGAAATGTGGCTGTCATGGGCACCAGCCTGTGCCTTCAGTCTGTGCATCTTCTGTAAAAGACCTCTTTGTCTTATCCCAGGCATTTATCCCTGTGCTTCTCAGTGTGGAAATTTCCACACGAAATTTCCACCTTTGTGGCTCTTCTTAGACCCCACCACTTGCATATGTGGGTGCTTTCAGCTGCAAAGAAGAAAGCCATTTCTTTGTTCTTGTTCTATGGGGTTTATTTAAGTGAAAAATACATTAAATTATGTTAATTTATGCTATTGCCTGAGTGAAGAATGCATTCCACCCACAAAGCCAACAATATTTATTTTAATTTTATTTTAAAAAAAGAAATTATTTTACTTAAAAGCATTAATTTCATATGGGCAAGCTCATTCTTGCCACCCCAGAATTCCTGTGAGAGTGACACCAAAATTATGTCAACATGTATTAGCTCAGTTAAAATAATTTGAAGAGATACTGCAAATATAACAGGAAGATTTTTGCTTATGAGGCATAGCTGGTGAAGTGAAGACTGCATAACATATATTCATGTTTGAGGAGAATCTATTTGCATCTTGGAAATTTTAAGAGATACTCAGAACTGCATGGAAAACTGAGCAAAGCTGTTAATATAGAGGACACCAATTTCTGCAGTGGAATTTATGCAAACAGAGCAACTTCTAAGGCTTTTCATAAAGTCCTTTATCTTCAGAGCTCTCTTCCTCCTTTTGAAGGGAAAGTGATGTAGCACTCAGAGAGTGATAGCATCAGTTTCCCATAAAATTCTCTCTGTGTTTACTGTCAACTGAAGTGTTTCATTAACTCAGAACTAAATCCCGTTCAGCTGCTGTCACAGTCACTTTGCAAGGCCGGACAATTCCCCACTGGTTGCCTCCCCTGGTGCAGCTCAGGGGGGTGCAGGTGCAGACATGTGTGTGTAAGAGCATTTGGAGAGGGAAGCCCGTGTTGTTTTCCCCTCCTCTTCATCACCAGCGTCTCCCCGTATGGCGGGGGGCTTTTGCCTGGCACAGCAGGTGAAGGTGTCCAGGAAGGCCATGCGGAAACGCTTGTTCATGAAGCAGTAGATGATGGGGTTCACACAGGCAGAGGTGTAGGACAGCAGGTGGATGAAGGAGATGGGAGCCCCCGAGAGACGCCGGTCTGCGGACGCTGTGTCGAAGGCCCGCCAGGCATTGACACTGAAGATGGGAGTCCAGCAGATGAAAAACAAAACCACTATCACCATCAGCATACGGATGACAAGTTTCTTGGCCATTAAGTTGGCAGAAGAGCTGTTGCTTCTCACTCTCTCTATTTTGTTGTGGCTCATAGCAGAGAGCTGTTGCAATGGCATTTTCCTTATTCTTTTGGTTTTGTTGAGGTAACATCCATCTCCATCCTCGTATTTGGCGCTGCAGGTGCTTATTCTTCTTTCTGTACATATAAAGTGCAGTTTAAATAGTTGGCAAAATATCTCTGAACAGTGGGCCAAATAAAAAATGAAGAATGCAGTCTAAATCTAAATAAACAATATAATTCATAAGCAACTGTTGTGAAGAAAGCACTGGCCTGTTTCTGAGTCAGTCATGTTATCAGCTACTCTGAGTCCACTGTTTCCCGATATTCTCACATCTTACCTCTATAAAAACTGATGCAAAAGGTGTAAGAATGTTGCTTAGTTCAATATGGACAGAAGATAGTTTTCAAGGTTATATGCTTCTATTTTAACTTGGCAATTTTAATTGTGACATTTATTGACAAAAATGGTTCTCATCCATGGCCAGAAAAAAGCCCCTTGGTATTTCTATAATAAACAAATTAAATCTAATGAATTCTGCACTGAATCTTTGCAAACAAGCCATAGGTGAGTCTTATTTGCTAACAGCAGAGTAACCGTAATCAAGAAATGCAGCTGGCAAGTTCATGATATAACTGACCATAATGATCATTTTTGCAAGTAGAAAGCTTTCCTTTTACTAGCCTCAAAATGTCTGCTTATGTCTTCAATTGTAACTTAAAAAAACCCACCCCAAACCAAAAGGTATTGTTACCTCGTGAAGATTTTCTTTGGCTGGCATCAAATTTTATTCCTCTGTAGAGTTCCAAAGAAATTAGACCATATGCAACCATCATTATAATCCCAGGAATAAGAAAGAGTGTGAGTAACAGGAAAGTGTACCTAAGGAATAAAAAGACACACTGAGAATAGAGAATGGCACAAAACCAGAAAAACAACTGAGAATTGGGGAAGACAGGACTTCAAGATTTCTTGAAATTTTTTCCTGCCAATACAAAGTATCATTTTGACACCTCAGAAATTTGAAGCTTCCTACTTCTTCTCCTGCTTCCCCCAGAAAGGTAGAGCAGGAACAAGACTATAATGGCTGAAACCCATCTTTCATCCTACCTATGCAGCCCAGAGGAGATCGGCACTCCCACAGTGCTTAAAGGGGGCAGAAGCCCTCTCTGCCCATGAGTGGGGCTTCCTGCTGTAACCAGATGAGCATTGGATGCCCTGTAGCTTTGGACAATGTTAAAAACTGCCTTGCAGAAGCTAAATGAGCACCTGCTGATTCTCAAAGAAATCCTTCATACATTAAAAATATTTTATTGGTTGGACTCAATGGTCTTAGAGGTCTTTTCCAATGTAAGTTATTCTGTTATTCTGCTACAGAGAGATCTGACTTCCTGAGGGCCGTGGCACATGTGGGCAAAGACTGAGCAGGCGCAGCCTGGGTTTTCATCCCTCCCTGGAGCCATGCAGAACCCCTGAGGAAGGATCCCAGGACTGGCAATCTCTTTGGTAAAGGCAGCAGGTTTTACTTGGTGTTACATCTGCCACTCTCCTAGTCAACTTGTCTGATGGGACGATAAGTTGGAGAAAAAATGATGTTTAAATGCACCCATGAGCCTGTGTCTCTCCTGATCCCTGTGATTTTGGTGCAAACTCAATAACACACCTGGGAATCTGTAGGGAGACTACAGAGAAGAAAATTTTGCCCTGTACCCTTCCTCCCCATGCCACCAGATACCTGAGACTACTACTGAAAGCATTAACACAAAGTTACACTCTTTGTGGACATACCACACCAAAATGGTGCAGACTTTAATCTTTTTCCCAGTCCCAACTGACCTTCAGTATCAAAAAAAATCTCACACTTTCTTGGTGCCAGTCAGTGTTTAGTCAACATGCAAGGACATCATGTCTAAGTACTGCTGCTGTTTGATAGTGCTGCTGTTTACCTTGCCTGGATGTGTAGGACTGGGACCATGTCTCTCCCCCTTCTCTCTGCCCCTATTCTCCATAAGCAACCAAAAGGATTCTCAAGTAAGACATTTGCAGCCTCATATTCTACTTCTCTGCTACAGAGAACCTTCAAACAAACTAACAGGCAAGGCAGCACACAGAGGGGTGTTTGTAAGTGTCTGCATTTCTCAAACATTAATCAAGGATTTCTCTGAGAATGTTGAAGTTTATGTGTAAATGAGTGAAAGCAGTATTCCTACCACGAGCGACAGATGCTTTCTTTACAATGACAACTGGGGCTTAGCAGACCATGGTGTGACAATCATTGCCATGTCAGGCAGTCTTTCCTCTGACAAGTGAAAAGTCGTGCAAATGTCAAAATGTTAGCAGCTTAAAAATGCTTTTTTACATCCTAAGTAAGCATGATAGAGTGTAAAGATTTGCTGAAGATTAATACTTGATTTTCCATAGGCTTATTGGCACCACGAAATTCCGTTTTCCAGCAGATAATTACACATTTGCTAACAGCCAGTTATGTCTTACCAAGACTGCTGAATGACATCGCTTGGCCAAAGGAGCCGACACATGTTTGCCGTGGTGTTGTTGTACTTGGTGAAAGGTACCAGTTTGCTGTAGATGGGGTATGGTGACATGATGGTAAAGGACACACACCAGGTCACAGCAATCACTCTCAGGGCGTGAGATTTTGTCTGCCAGACCCTGGACTGCAGCGGTTTGCAAATGGCACTGTATCTCTCCAAAGATATGGCAACCAGGTTGAATGTAGAGACACTTACAGAGACACCTATATATGCAAAATAAAGGAAAAGGTTATTCTCTGGTTTTAAAGGTTATGTTGTGTTCAAATTGTCTTTCTAGCTTGCTGTATGCATACAAAATTTTAAAAATACAGCAGACTATTTATAAGCAGAAATATTTATAAACACCACGTTGATTAAGTCAGTGAGAATGTGTGGGCAGTGGGTCTGAGTCTCCAGACTGCTCCAGACTGATATTCCTGCTCTGCACTTCTCTTGCTCCAAAAGCCCAAGAAAAAGTACAGACTCTGTCAAACCATAAAATTCTGGTAACAGGGAAAGAAGACAATTTTACTCCTAATTATTCTCTTTGATACTGTGGTTTATTCACTCCATTAATTGCACTGAAATTCAAACAAAGCATTGGAAATCAGTTAATTACTCTCTTAACACAGATGTTCACAGCTCCTTTTCTATTTTTTTAATTTTTTTGAGTGTCCTGCTTGACTTGTGATCTGATTTTTTCATTCAAGAGAGTTAAATCTATTACAACTTTTTAATTAGATGCTAATGGAGTTACAAACAAGGAGAAATGAAGTCATGAAGCAGAATCTTTGTCCTTCGGGTACCCTTAATTTCTTCTGTTCATATTTTGTAAAATATAGTGCCATTGTCTGTGTTTCTGTCACTGAGGTGCCCAAGTTCACCACTGTAAAATTATAAATATTTCTTCTTAACTTTGCCGCAGATTTTTCTTTCAGTGAATGAGCTTTTATTTGTCTTTGTCAATGTGGGTCAGACAATAAAATGCCAATACTGTTACAGTTTGCTTTACAGAAATCATCTGTAATTGAAAATTTGTCTTTCTACATCTTAAAATGAAAAGTTGAGCATAGTTGATGCAATGGTTGTCAGTGTTTATTTGTCAAATCATGCCTCGTAGCTGAACCTTTAGTGAGAAATCTTCACATTCTGACTCTTAAAATAAAACAGCTTCATAATAAGAAACTTTATGTTGGTTTGTTTCACTGAATTTTTTTATAAAGTAATTTACACGTGTAAATTGTGCAATAAGAGGAAAATGACAATGCTTCAGTAATGTTTCATGGTATTTTTGCCAGCAATTCGTTGTAATTGTTTAAACATAGCCTTTAGTTTTATTGGTTTTATCTACAAAAAGATGTTGATTTCCCATTCGCACACTTTAGGTGTGTACTTTCACATTACATCAAAGTTCTCAAGGGCATGGGTTGAAAGGGGACCTGAGCAGCAAAAAATTAACATAATGTTCTCTTTCTTCTTTTTCTTTTTCTTTTTCTTTTTCTTTTTCTTTTTCTTTTTCTTTTTTTCTTCTTCTTTTTATTTTTGTTTTTCTTCTTCTTTTTCTTTTTCTTCTTCTTCTTTTTCTTTTTCTTTTTCTTTTATTTTTCTTCTTTTTTCTATTGTTTGGTTGGTTTTGTTTTCTTTTGTATGTTTGGCTTTTTTTGGTTAAGCAACAAGCAAATGCAGAGGAAATATTAAAGTGAGACAAAAATCACTTACACACACATACACAAGGAGACATTTTGAAACTCCCATCTCCTGGCTCCACAACCAAAAGGAGTATGGCAAGGCATACAAAAGTGATGCTTCTTAATGTCACCGTTTAAAATCTATATCTGTGTTTTATGGTGTTCTGGTGAGCTCTGATCACACCTGGTCTGTCCGCAAAGAGTACTTGCTCCAACTTCCAGCTCTGCGAATTACACCTACTCTGGCCTATTTCTCTTTTCTTTTTTTATGTATCACTGCTCCCAAAAATCTGTGCGTAAAATCTGCCCTTACTGAGGGTGTAGAAGCTCATTATTTCTGGTGGGTAATCTGAACACTGATAAGAATCTTGTCAGTGATGGGGCAGCAAGTGCATGTGCTGGGGTCCTCATTGAAGTTTGATCAGGCAATATCTTCACATCCAGCAAAACACTTCTGTATGTAATTAAAGTTAAGTGTGTGCCTCTGTGTTTTGCTGGATCAGACCAAGGACACCAGAACCATGAAGATTTGCACTACAAAGTTGTTTCTTCATAATACGGGTAACTTCAATGGTGGATGGAAACAATCCGTCTTTTATAGATCTTTAAATACTTTCTCACCTGTCTCATTAGTCAGTCTTCAAAAGAGGCATAAACTTCCCAGACTTACCCATGAAATAAGTGGCAGTTTTGCAAACAGCACTTCCAAAAATAAAATCTTTTAGCAGGTTGGGAATGAGGGTGAAAGGCATGCAGAAAAGGCAGAGCATCAGGTCGCTGACTGCTAGGGACAGCAGAAATGTGTTGGTGACTGTTCTCATCCGCTTGTTTCTTATCAGCACCGTAATCACCAGAATGTTCCCCAAAATGCTGAGCAGAAATATCAAGCAATAGAGCAGAATCCGTATAATCTGATGGAAATCTGAAAATTGTCACAAGAAAAGATCGGTTGCACAGTATTCAACTCAGATTAATATTATATATTTCACCCTCTAATCAAAAGGTAAAAGCCTTTCTGTATTCAATTTTCTGAAGGTTTATGTCTTTACACCAATGCAATATCAGTGAAAGTGCTGAAATTCTTAAATGTATTCTGATCTACCTAAATTGGATAGCATTAAACTACAATATAAGCAATACAATGTACATTTGGAGAGTCAAATGCAACTTAAAGCATGTGCTTCTCACACTACTTACTGTGCACCACTTACTCACCATGGGAGATCCTATTTTATGCAAAAGTAAGAAGAGATCAAGCAATCAAAAGATATTATAATATATGGGGTTTTTTTTCAGCTTCAGAGTGCCATAATTTCATATTAAATCACTTTCATACATGGTATCACATCTGATCATTCCACTGTTACTGAATTGAGAAAAAGTCAAATTTCTCCAAGTCCTTAGCAGAGATGTTTACATTTTGTGCTCCAAGGTGCTACTGTTTTAGTTTTCCATTATATCCAAATTTTGTCCTAGTTCAACTTTGAACTTGGAAAACCAGCACATACTAAATTTTTTGCTGTCTGTTTCTCATACTAACTTAAAAGCAAGCAGTTGATTTTGCACTCTCTCAGAGAAAATGCCTTGCATAGCTCTTTCTTTCTATAGTATCTCTACATCCAGCTAGAACTAACACTGCCTGGAAAAAATCAATTTTTCATACATACCTTTAGAAGGATAAGGTGCATCATCCACACAGAAAAAAGTGTCATTTTCCAAGATGATATCGCAGAGGAAATCAGTAATGTTGGTGCCATTCACAAAGAAGCTAGTAGCATCAACTATTTCCATCCTTCAGTATCCACAGGTTAGCTTTTCTGAAGAAGAAGCTGGGTTTGTAACTATCTTCCCATGCTTTCAGTAAACAAAACCGTTTCTGAATGAAGTCTTCAGAAGAAATACAAGAGAGGCAGCTGTGCAAGGAAGCTGTTCTGACTCTCCGGCAGGAGCACCCAGCACACAGAGTCCTGCTCTGGCTGAACAAGATTTATTCCAGGGGCACACACGGCAGTTCAGAGAAGCAAAGTGTGCACACACACACACACACACACACACACACACACACACACGTATGCGCGCGCGCGCGCGCACACACACACACACACACACACACACACATCCCCTCTGGTACTTTTTAGATCCACCCTCTTCTGCACTACTGTTGGGATTATAAACAGGCTAGAAAAAGATTACAGCATTAACCCCTTGCAAGATTGCTTCTACTCATGTCTCTGCAATATTTCTCAGAGTCAGCCTGTTGTGTCACAGCCTATAAATGAGACCCAGTGAGTGAGCACAGTGATAAATCTGTCTCTCAACTAACATTTAAAATGGTAAGAGCCACTTAATAAAAGGGCAGACAAGACAAAAACATAGTGAAGATTTTGCATTCCTTACATGGAAATGATTCTTGTCTTCATATTTTTTCAGAGTAAACTGAAGATAGGGTAGACTCAAAAAAATAAAAGCAGCCACATTTATCTCAATTGGCGAAGTGCTAGTTTCATATGAAAGTGCTGTACATGCCTGATCCAAACCCCAGCAAGTCAACAGAAAAACCCACTAATTTCACTTAGTGGATCAAATCTTATGGAAGTATATTAGAATGGTCAGTTAATATAAGCAGAAGTCTATACATTTCCTCTGTGCAAGAACTTGTATAAGACTTGAGCAACTTGATAAAACTGATAAATTGTGGCACATTAGTTACACAACAGTGGAAAACACAAAGATCATGATGGTTAAAAAGATCTGCTTTTTTAATACATAAACATCATCCTCATTGGTGTTTTCACAAAGTCATGGGCTTTTACTTTCCAATATATAGCTTGTTTATGGCCAGAAATGTAAATTAATACTAGAAATTAATCTCTACTATAACTGAATGAAAAACTAATTTCACATTTAAAATCCCATTTACCTAAAAGCAGAGCAGTAACAGGTTCTTTATAACAAGTCCTGACCCCTCAAAGCTGATTACACACACTGGAAATCCTGGCTTTCTTTTCCAGTCTTGCCAGCTTTGCTTTATGGTATGAATAATGGGAATAGGTATGTAGTAAAGTAGATTGAAAAGTTACATTGAAAGGTTCTAATTTCTCAATTATCCTTTGTACCTCTGGGTGTCCTGGATGCAGCTGGCCATTAGTGGTCCATACCAGTGCATGGTCCCACTGATCACCTTGCCCTCAGGGTGTGAGAGGCTGGCCAGGGCTGCAGGACAGTGATTAACACTGTAAAGCCAGTGCAGGTCTCTCGTATCAGTCTCAAACCTATACAGGACAGGGTGAAGGTCCAGCTTCCCCAAGACAGCAGGAGCCCCTCACTAAGCCCCAACCCAAGGGATGGGCCCACTCCAGTGTCAAGACATGCTTGCTAAGCACATGCAAGATGGATGAAGCCAGTGAAGCCAGCAGCCATGGCTGGAGGCTTCCAGAGTCGGCAAAAAGGCAAACTGAACCAGGCTGCACAGGACACAGAAGGCTTTGTGTGCTGTGCAGACAGCTAAGGAGCTGAGAACACAGTGGTAGGAGACAGCACATGCAGCACAGACTTGACGAGTTTGAGGGACAAGTACTGAGTCATGAGTAACTCCAGAAGGTACTAATTTCAACCAAAAGCAAGAGCAGAATGTGTGAGAGAATGCTATTCTGTGGAAATCCCAGCAACTGTGGAGCTACTGTTTAAAACAAACTGGATCACCTCGTTCACATGCTCAGGACTCTGAATGTGTAAAGTACAGCTTTCCTCTACTAATTTGTCCAGAGATTTTTATCTGTTATTAGAGTCCTCATCAGTTTTCCTTCTCTGAACACCAGGCTTACAGACTGGCTCACAATTCCAAGGGTTTAGTTCCCCTGGAGTCCTTTTTAAACATTGGCATCACATTTACACAGTTTTTTTCCCCTGGCAACAACATAGTTCTAAACAATAGATTGCACATCATAGTCAATAATTTTACTATTTCCTTTAGAAGTTCTGGATGAATACCATCTGGTCCTGGGCTGAGCTTGATTCAGCATCTGCTAGTTAAATTGCCAGAGTAAATGAGGAAGAATTTGCCATGAACTCTTGACTCCCTTTTTGGAATGGATTTCTGCATGAAACATATCAAGATCAAAGCGTTTTGTTTTTCTAGGCTTTTATTTTGCATAGATTTACTCAAATGTACAGCCAAGAGTCCTCGTGTTTGGACAGTTCTGAGTTGCCTTTATAATATCATTTCTCTCCACTACATTTAGCTAAGTGCTTGACAGATCACTCTCCACACAGATCAGTATCATCTCATCGTCTCCCTGCAAGTTTCAGGAGAGAAAAAAAGGAGGTTTTAATGAAATGCTTGCTCATTGCAGATGTAATTCTATCATTTAAGAGAAACAAAAACCTGAGTGTCTCTCTACTTGTACTTAATCGTGCATTATTTGGGATGTTGAAAGTTTTAGGCAAGAACTCTGGAGCTGCCTGTTTTATTAGCAACACTGGTTTATTAATAAATTGTTTTTTAATTAAGAAATAATTTAGGTATCTTAATATGACTGCATTGATAGTTTGGACAAAAGCATACAAAAATATTTTTCCTTAAATTTGAAGGAGGCTTGCTAATCCATGATAACAAAAGAATCTACCTTTTTTTTTTCTTTTAATTCTAGTCTTAATCCTTTTCTCCCCTGTAATGCCATATACTGAATACACTGCTCTTGCAGCCAAAACAGTTGCTGTGCTCTGTCATTTTCTGCTATGTGTATGTACCTTTTCTCATCCAAAACTAAACCACGTCAATTTACAATTACCTCATTCTTTTTCCCTGAAGAATAATCTGTTCTGTTTTTTCATTACCTTGACAAAGATCTTTACTTAATTTAAATAGAAAGTCCACTTGTAAAACAATGAATTTGGAAAAGTATATCTTTATCTGGTGTCAAATTTACAAATCGGTTTAGGTTTGTTGCCAGGTCTTTTTGTCCTGACAATTAAAATTGAACAAAACAATTTGAAAAAACATATATGGAAAGTCATGGTCTACTTCTGTTCTCACTTGCCAGGTTTATGCTGGTATTAGACCTCTGATTCAGTGGAGATACTTTCATGGGCACGAACCACAGGGAGACCAGAATTAGGCCACACTTTTTGAGAACACACAAAATTCTCATGAACACATTTATTGTAACGTTCTCAAGGCAATCTGAGCCTGAGTCCTATCACTGTCTCACAGTAACTGCACTTAAACAATTCATTTCATACTGGTCTGAACTAAATACATAAGGATGAAATTTACTTCCAAGCACCTTGTTGTACTATCAGTGATTTCTGAAATACCATTTACCAACCACAGACAGGATCAAAGGTGAACAAGGTGCACCTGCTGCCCCTGCAGTGCTTCTGCAAAGCACTCACGTTTTACATGGCACATTGCTTAATAAATCTCTTGATGACTCCACAGGTCTTCAATGATTAAATTCTTGTATTTAGGTCATGCAATTATCAAGACACATCTCAAAGCATCTTTTAAATTTTTTGGGGGTGACCGCTTTTCCTTCTTTTGAAGTGCCAGTTCATAGTGGTTGAACTTCCTGGATATTTCCGTCTATCTGACCTGCCTGTGAGAAGCAGCACAGCTGGTCCTGATGCCTTCATGGGCATCCAGGCAGCTTGTCCTACCACCTTCCTCAGAAGGGAGGAAATGACACCTCCCAGGTGATGGCTGTGAGTTCTGTACAGTGTTCTAGGCTCTCTGATGAATGGGATGTGTAGTTGGCTTCTCTGAGGGGGGGGCTGCTTACCGGCTAAAGCAGTTCCCAGACCAACTAAAACAGTTCGTGGATTCCTCAGTCTAGCTGGCAGAGCGTGGTTAAGGCTTGGAATAGGGAGGGCTCTGGCTTGGGTTTTGGAAGGTGTTTATTCAGTGCAGCTCCATGCGCCAAACACCAAAACATTGCCAAAACACCAGGCATTGAGCCCCTGTGCCTCCTTCACCAGGTCGCAGCCTGGGCGGAGCACACTCTGGGCCAATGGGGGAAGGAAAGGGGTGGGTCCAGGACAGGGTGATACCAGGTGATATTTTGGGTACAGGGGTGGAAAGGGCTTTGGAAGGAATCTACCAAATACAGACAAATAAACAAAATACAGATACAAATTTGAAAACCTCAATTATGCACCGCAACAGGGATGAATAAAGCATATTGTCTCTGTAAATCCCCAGGTCCAATTTCATAATCATGGTAAAGTTTCTATGGGCTTCCAGGGTACAAAAGGGATTTTCGCTCCAGAGATTTCTATGCAAGTTCTGTAAACAATTTAGGGAAACTACTTCAAAGAAATATGTGTAAATCATTTGTCCAGTGTAACATAAGCTCTCTTAACAATCCTTCTGATGCCCTGTGAAATTACTGAAGTCTGGGATGAGTCATTATCCACTCATTCCACCCAAACGGTTCACAGTGCATGTTGCTACTCATGTCGGCACTTCTCAGGCTGTCACTGAGCTCAGCTGCATCTCCTCTCCCCACACAGCTGGCCCTATAGCCATTAAAAATTGATGGCAGAATTTACATCAATGCTCTCTGAACAACTGAAGCTGATCCTTTTCCTTTTTGTGTCCTATCATAACAGATACATAAGTGCTATCCAGAATGAATACACACCCATGAAAGAGGAACACAGATATTTTTAAAAGGTACTCATTTCTTTTGCAGGCAATACATGATATTGTACAACCCTTTTTGTCCCTTCAACCTGTGAATATTAATTTGCTAGAAAAAAACAGTTCAGGATTTAAGCTAGAGATGCAAGCAAATAGCCTGGCATACCCTTATACTGTGGGTATATTATGTGCTAGAACCCCATGCTAAGTAACCTGCATCAACACTCGGCCCAGGAGATCACTTTTTCTGGATTATAGTAACACCATCAAGTGTTGGTACTATTAATGATTTCCTTTGAGCAAATCTTTGCATACTAGACCAACATCAGTCAAAGTCAAAATCCATCACATGTTCTAAGGTACTGGTCATCTGAGACTTTTCTGAGGTACAGTCATGGCATGGTTTGTAAACAACAGATAAAAGATCAGGGATTGCCACCAGAAACAACCCCAATAGGTTATAGTGTCAGCAACAAAATGGTACAACTCGTCTTGACAGTACTCAACTCAAAGCTCAAAACAGCAACAGGCTGCTAAATAAAGGCCCACCTGTGACAACTGAGAACAGTAGTCCTTTATTTTAAGATTCCAGTTAGGCAAATAACAAAGAGCCACAACTCTTTTACCACAAGAGATTTTCATTAGCATATCTCACAGAGGTATATTAAAGAAATCAGTTATGTTAACTGCAGCTGCTATGAGTTTCAATTTAAAGATGAAAAAACAAAACAAGCATTTGACACAGGCCATTAAGTAGGAGAGTGGAAGAGTTGGGAAAAGCAAGGAAGTCTTTTCAGACTGCTGCTCTCTGATACTCTGCTCTCAAAAGAAGCAAAATATCTCATGATATTAAGATCAAATGGATTTCCACATTTCCACTGAATTAGATAAAGAGATGTTAGTTTCACAACACCAACTAAGTAATTTAGAGACTGGCTGTGCAATTTGCAGGGAGGAAATGGAGAAGGTCAGCTGATGTATTATTGGGTGAATTGGTACCAGCATGTCTGAAGCCAGGGCTTTAATCTAAGATTCCAAAGTTTGTGTGTCTTACTATATACAGAGAAAAATTACTTTGTGTTCCATTACATCTCATCTAACATCAACATTTTTAGAGGAGTAACAGTGTCTGTTGATGATAAATTCCCTTAAGGTAATACTACTGGACTTTGTTCACTGACATCTGAGTTCCCAAGAGTCATCTAATCCTTGTTTAAAGGGAACCCAAGATACGGGAATCAAGAGAGGCATTGTGTCTGTTAGACAAATACTGAAAATTACACTTACATAGAATGAATAAATTTAATCAACAATAGTAATTTTTTAAAATTTCAGGGTTTTTATAGGAAACATAAACTTCCTATGAGCAGTCATCTGATTTGACATAAATTTGCACAAGTCTGCACAAGAAATAGAATATACAATTTATTATATTTTGATGAATTCTCTGTTACTCAGTACTGAAGAGGGCACATACCCCCAAATTTTAAAGGGTAACTAACTTGCTAAACCTCTTCTCAACAACTGATATCTGAATATGATTTTTAGTAATTTGAAACAATTCAAGCCATGAAGTGAGGGTAAAGAACAAAAATTTTAGGAGATATTGCAAAATGTGTCTCCATTAGAAGATCTATCTATCATTATTACTGGTACAGATAGGTACTAGCCAGCTGTACTCTATAAACCCCTGCCAGAAAAGCCCACAAGGAAACAATACTCCTTGAAAGTACATAACCAAAGTAGGATTTTGATCTAATAAATAGAAAAGCAAAAGACTGGGATGTCTAGAATTTTGCTGGTTTCCCATTGTCATGATTTTTCATGGAAGGGTAGTCAGATAGCAAGACAACAGGTTGTCCCCTTCAAATTGTGGACTTATATAATGAAGGTAAGACTTTAAATTAGGCTCATGGCCTGCGTTTTGTTGTACACAATTAAGCATTTTATTGTTTGACTCTTGTTCTCTTGCTGTGACAATCTCCAGGCCAGCTTTTTCACCTAAATGGAACTCCACTAGCTGGGACTTTGGACTAACTATTGAACACTGTACGAGGAGGTACAGGGAGACCTCCAGAAGCCAAGACAATTTACCCCAATTAAGTTCTCTTCTAGGTCTTAATTTATGGGATGCTTAGCATTATTTGTAAATTAGCTAAATGCTCTTTGCATTTTGGACTTATAACTGTATGTAGAAAGTTGTCCATTATAATTTTCTGAGAAACTGGGGGAGGCAGGTCAAGTCCATAGTAACAAAAAAATACTCTAATTTATTTCAATTATTGTGCTAAGCTATCCTGGAAGTATTTGACAGTGATCTCAAAACATTATTAAAATACTGAAACACTGAAAATAATACTTTCCAGAGTTTCAGCACAGATGGGCTATTAAATGATGGTATTGTTCACCTTACTTGCCAACTTTTGTCTATATAATCTTTAAGAAAACATATTCTGAGGAACAATTGCCATAGTTAGTTTGGACTATTTGCTCATGTTTATACAGTATTACAAAGTGCAGGGAGTTAATGTGACTGTAAGTATGTAAGTTTTAAATTCATTTTCATTGTTTAGTCTTTGTTTACATTACAAAACTGTTTTAAATCAGCCAAGAAGTCTCAACTCTCAAAAGAAGGGAGAAACAAAACTCTGAGGACAAACTCTGCTCTGAATTCTCTACAGTTGCTTTTTGACAGTGTCAGATTCAGTCAGGCTGCTGCCGTGTGTCCAAATATCCAGGGTTTATAAATTAGGCATATCAGAAGTTGTATCTCTTGGGTGTAATCCTAGTATATAGAAAAGCTACATGCCACACACTTGATTTTGCTTTAACAAACATCTGGAAATTTGCAGTATATTAACTGCAGTTGACTGGGTGATTTTTTCTAATATTTTTGTGTGTGTGCCTGAAGTCATTATCTCATATTTGCAATTTCATGCCATTCTGGTTTGGCCCTTTCCAGAACCAACTGCACTGGTGCGAAGTGTGCTTTGTACAGAAAAAGCAGTGCAAAACAGCCACAGATCATACACACATTCTGGCTACTGTGCCTCTTCTTGGATGCCTTACCTCCTTACAATGTTCTCCTTTTATTCTAATACATTCATTTTGCAATGCTACAATGTGGTAAAAATGAATAAATTGAAGCAAGAAAGGTATTTCTGATGAGATAATGAGAAAAGTGTTACAAACACTTAGTGTTTTGTTTTTATAAACTTTGCTGACTGAAGTTCCTGGAGCAAGTAAAGGGTTTTTAAAATATTCTAAGCAATATACTAGTGAAATACTCCCAGATTATACTGCCATCTACTCTGGCCTTAAACCTAGTGGTACTTAAAGTATAATCCTGCTCAAACCATAATCTAACAGTGATCTCTTTAATTTCAATTTACATTTCTGTTAGAAAGTCAGAATTTTCAGCTGCGATTTTATACTTTGCAGAGACAGCCCTCCCCAAAGTCTTCACTTAATCTTCAATGACTGCTCATGAAAGTTATAAGGAGTCAAATGGGAATGCTCTGGCAAAAAAAATAAATCACTATTTCGTTAGCTGTTAAACTGAGTCTTTTCATAACAGAGTATCTTTTTTCACAAGGCCTTATAAAGAGAAGGTTGGAAATTTAAAATTGGATTCTGCGAGAAATATTCAAATAAATTCTAAAAATCAGATCATGATATAAATTGGTAAATAAGTTTTCATCTTCTGTTTCAGGAGGAGTAGATGGTAGATCATATACAATATTATCCAGTCTAAAATAATAGGAAACTTTCATTCCTGTAGCCTGACATGTTATTAAATAGCCAAGGCCTTACAGATTTAACACTGTTTGAGAAGAAACTGGCAGCACAAATTGGTAGTTTTTGATGAAATCCAGCTTACATACCAAGAAGACAGTAAATTTCATTTCCTTAATAATACAGCGGAATGAGAAAAACCCCCAGGATTTTTCGTTGCTTATACTTTTTCCATCACCCTGACATGGTGGCTCATTTAGTTAGTGACATGATAACAACTTCTTCTATTCCTTCTTCAGTACATCTTTATAAGTGCTTCTTTACCTGTTATATTTGTGCATAGTGTTCTCCTCCTTTTGGCCAACTCAATCAAAACCGTGAACTTGAAAATGGCACCGTAAGTCTGGAGTGTTCATCCCCTAAGCAACCCAACTGAGCTGGGTTCAGTACATCCATCAGTGGTGCTATTTCCAGTTCTAAGGAAGAAATAAATGGTTAACTCTCAAAGACTTGTGCCTTTCAGATAAGATTATGAAAGCTAGTAGTATCTGTTTTAAATATTTGTCCCATCCATATTCTTGCTGCAAATCTCACAGATATATCTAGAAACAGAAAACAAGCCTACATTTTAAAAGTAGCTTCCTTAAAAGAGTCAGTGTCATGAAGTTGTGTCAGGGGATTTTTAAGCTGGACATCAGGAAAATGTTCTTCAGCCAGGGGGTGTTTGGGCACTGGAACAAACTCCCCAGTGAAATGGTCACAGCACCAGCCTGGCAGAATTCCAAAAGCATTTGGGCAACAGTCCCAGGCACATGGTGTGACTCTTGGGGATGGTGCTGTGCAGGGTCTGGAGCTGGAGTCAATGATCCTGAGGTCCTTTCCAGCTCAGGATATTCTATGATTCTATGATGATCTCATGCTGTTAATTCCCTGTATGCCAATATATATGTGGGGGGCTGAGCTTATGTATCACACCTTTGATCTAAAATTTTATTATGCTGCTTTTGCTATTAGCCTAATTTTGCCAAAATGAAAAGCCTTTCTGTTGTTGAACATCAGTAAGGTATTTCAATTCCATATTTTAGGTTGATGCTATACACTATCCAGCAGGAATCCACCCTGCTCTACCCTCTATGACTGCAAGCCTCAATTCAGTTTCAGACCAAGACCAGGAAATTTTATCCACACTAGCTACTAGAGTGTATACATGTATTTATTTAAGCTCAGAACACGTTTTACCCCATGTACTCTGGAAAATGTGTCCTTTGCTAAATAGCAGGTAGTTGGCCACAGGGGTCCTTCCTATGAAGAACAAAAATGATCAATGATAAATTGCTATATGGCTAATTACTCATATTAATGACTTATGGTCTCAGCTAGGCTGTACAGTATTTTATTTATCAGTTTCATACCTTGTCTCTTTAATTTTTTTACAATAAATACGATTTATTTCAACCCTTCCTGAGCCCTTTAGCACATTCACTTCTGTGAATGTTTTCTAATTTTCCTTCCTGGTCTTTCTGGGAACAAGCTGCAATATAGATTGTAAGATTCAAGCCTGTATCCTGTAATTAACAAAATAATACAATTTTTTAGGTACTACCTCTGTCCTTTTTTTGATTTAGCAAATTTGTTGTGCATTTGAAAGATTTCTTTACAGACCTCTAAACAGTGATGCAAAACAGAAGACCTAACTGCATTTTTATATTTTAAATTTTTAGTTTCAATGTGCAGAGCTTCATCTGAAATCAAATCATTTGGGTTTGTTTGTGCTCCCTAGAGCTGTGTATAATATTTTGGTGTCATTTTTACTTTAAGCATATCCGTATATTAATTTGTATGTTTTGGGTTAGTGAAAGCAGAGTAGTTTGCTACTCAATGGCTCTGAATCCAGCCTTCAGAGCTGTGCTCCACATATGTGTGCTCTTCCATCCCACTGTTCCACTCTTTTTTGGCTGAATTTTTGAGTGTGCTGTTATAATGAACTTATTTCCACAGTAAAAGTTTGATCATCTAATTGTGCTTCACATACACACAACAATTCCTGTAACAGGCAGTATTAGTAATCAATGTTTCGGATAATTTTCTGCAATAATGTATTCCTGTATATAAACAGAGAAACACTAGAAATTTAGAAATTAGGGCTCAGTTTTACATTTTGACTCAATCTCTTTTGAACTAATACAGGACAACTGCAAGTATTTCAACATAGGATTCTTTAGGCCCCCACTATGGCCCGAGGTGTGTCAGAGAAGATTCTATTCCATAGTTGGTGATGATATTTAATCAGTGCCCGGTGCTCCCTGCCGATGACAGACAGCATTTTTCTGTACAGGGAAAGGAAAGCACCATCACTGGAGACAAAACTATGAGAAACTTATGAAGGTTAGCTTGCTATCTCCTGTTCATTCAGCATTTCCTTTTTGTTGCACTTCCAGCTGTCTTTCCAACAGAGCAGACATCAAGTTAAGGAAGTGGAAATCAAGGTAAAGGATATGTGAAAAATCCTTGCAATGGAAGTAAAAATCTCCATGACTGAAACTAGATTGTTTCTTTGAAGAGTTACAGTAGCTGGTGAACCATAACAGTTACAAAAACCCTTCAAGAGTTTCTAGTTCCTTTTGTTTTATTCTTCACTTTAGAATCTATTTGAAAATTTATCAAACAAGGAAATGAAACAATGGAATAATCCTTCACAGGGAAAAAAAAAAAAAAGAGAGAAGAGAAAGGATTAATCAACTTTGTCATCAAATCTTAATCAGAAGAATAAAATGTACCCAAGAAGAGATCCTCGTTCTTCCACTGAAGTTTACAGTTCTACCTCTTAGTGATTAAGGAGAAGTCAGCTATGATCTAGACACTAAATAATGTAACCAAGGTGGTCTGCTGGTTGTTGAAGACTTGCAACACGCACTGATATGACTGGGTAGTAAATTGTATATATTCCAGGCAGTGAACAAAAGTATAACAGACTACCTTAAAACATTTATTACATTTTCCACAGAAGACGGAATTCCCCTACTGCAGTAAGTAGGATACAGCATCAAGAAGCTGTTTCAGTGGAGTAATGCTCAATGTTGTGTAACAAATAAACAGAGAATGAGAGAGTTTGATATTTTTCAAAAGTAGATATAGAATATCATCACATATACGATTTTAGATATTTTCATAGCATCATAGAAAGTCTTGGGTTGGAAAGAACCTCAAAGATCATCTAGTTCCAATCCCCCTCTCCAAGGGCAGGGATGCCACCCGTCAGATCAGATTGTTCCTATTTTTAAAGAGCATACTTACGACAGACAGGACCCAAGCCCTGCTTCTGTTTAGATCCCATTGACTCACTGGAGTCAATAGGTTTGAAAAGAGCACCCTAGCACACCCACACACCAGTAAACTCTGACATTACTGGAGATGTTAACTAAGAATCCACTGAGACAGTTCTTTTTAATGCATTTCCTCCTTACAGACCAATTTGTTAAATTTTGTAAAAACCTTAAAAGAAATAGCTAAAGTAAGCTGCTATGTGTGAACTGAGAAAATGCTTGTTCATGAATGCTGAATGATGTCTTTTTAAAGGTTTGGCTAAGTACAAGAGTTGTGTAAATTTCCCAACAGACTTGCTCTCAGGTGAGTATACAATTTAAAGAAACAAAATATAAATGACATGTGTGAAGTGCATAAACTACTCAATGTATCACTAGTATTTGTGATTCAGCATGTGTTTCTCTTCAGTATGTATCTAGATCAAAAGGCTGCATTTCTGCTTTAACTCCAAGAAATCCTACATCAGCATAATTATATCTTAATGCATGGCAAGTGTACACATGGGATTTTACCAACCAGAAGATACAGAATGTTATTGCTAAAACCCCTGTCACTTGACTATTAATAGAACATATGAAAAATGGACTAAATCTAATAACACTAGAAAAACTAGGGACTTTGTGCATGTTAGTTTTGTTACATATCTGATAATTCGCAGTTCCTGCTATGACTTAGAAATGCTTCAAAAAAGTACCATTAACAGATATTATGACCTTAGATACATGGTCCTCTCTAGGGAGGCTTACACTATCTAAAGCCAAGGTTTGGTAGGAAATTACCTAAAATCAAGAACTGAGGCAATGTGAAACTCCTAAAACTAGACTGATAATCCTTGATATCACTGGTAGTCAAAGTCTAGCTCTCAAGTTCAGCCACATATTAGAGAAAATATATTATTTCTCATGAACAACATTCTGCAATAAGAGATGTTTTCCACTCTGATAAGTGAAGATACATCATCTAAACTTCCTACATTCTTCAGATTGCATCACTGGTATTGGGGCAAAAAAAAAAAAAAAATCTCATTACTCCACAGGAACTGATTATTTTGAAGAAAGTATTGAAACTTGTCAAAATACACACTGTCACTTTATGGTAATTTGAATAAAGTTTGAAAGTCAGGACGGTGAGTCACTGACAGATCTTTCTTCTTTTGTCATACATCTGTTATCAGCTCCAAACAATATATCACGATTCAGACTGCACAAGGAAACCAGTGGATATTACAAAGAGGAGCTTGCAGGATTGGCCCATAACAGAGATTAAAGTTTAATATACATTTGTTTAATATAGAGAGTGAGCACACTGAATAAAAGAATGAATATGATGTTCTCTGAAAGGACCTGCTTGGATGAGAAATCTATTAGAACCTGACACTTTAGTTCACAGGTGAAGTTCTCATAATGGCTTGAAATGGAGGACTGGGGTTATGGATTTTAAGTCCTCACAAATTAAAATGGTTCCAAGTGGAGAAAGAAGAGACTAAGTTTTAGACAGGAGTAGCTCTTTAGATGAAAAAAACCACTAACTAGCTACACAAAAAATCCAGTTTATCTGAGCACGGATAAAAGTACTCTGTCTGAAGAAAGGCGGACTTGGGAGTTTTGGGGGCATAAGGGATGTGGCTTTTGTTGTGGCTTTTGTTTGAGTTTCTTGGGTTTTTTTCCTCTAATGTCTTATCCTTTTGTTCCAGCAGAAAATAGAAAGTTGCTGGGTTGGGTTGTTGTTGTTGTTTGGTTTTGGGGTTTTTTTTTCCAAACCTGGGTTTCTGTGGCACTTGGCTGATTTGGGACACAGCCATTCTTACACCTGACCCAGACTGCCACTGGGGTTTGCCCATGCCATCGTCCTCCTGGGTAGTGTCTCCTGTAGCACACACACAAAAAAGAGAATAACTTAGAGAGCTACACAATATTTATGATATGTTATCAGGCTGAATATGTAGCTCTCCCTGGATAGCATTTACCTCCTTGGCACTCAGGGTGCAAAGGAAATGGAAGCAGCTCACCTACAGTACTAAGTCCCAGTGATTGCATGCTTAGTCTTGTTCTGCACCATACCTTGTTCCCTTTCACTGCCAGCACTGAGAGCATCAAGGCACCCACCCTCAGCACAGGTAAGGGGGCAGTGTTCCCACTTCAGCCCCTCCACACCCCTTTTCTCCCAGCTGAGACAGCAGCCCTAAGAGGAGACTTCACTTGGCATTTCTCACAGCAACAGAATGAAAGGTGAAGGTGGGATCAGGACACGGGGGTTGTGAATTGCTTAGGCAGAATGAGCAGCTGACTGGAAGTGCTAGGGTTTTGTTGACTGCTGGGATTTTGTGATTGGGACTGTTGGGATTTTATTGACCTTGCTGGGATTTTGTTGTCTTCCCTGACCCACTAGCTGTCATACAACACCACTGCCTCCTTTGGTAATACCTGCAGACAGCTTAGTTTGATATTAGGTCAACTACCATATTACGTGGAAAAAGCCAAGCTGACTGACTATGTAATTTTTACTTTCCATTTCCAAATTCTTGATGCTTTCCAGACCTGTTGTGAACAAGAAAGACACTTGGGGTACCAGTATCAAGTATGGTTAAGTGAAGTAACTCGACACAAAACACAGTAAACTAAGGTATAACATTGTAGAGCACTGCAGCTGCAAATGGAGAAGGAATACAAAGGGAAGAGAATTGGTGTTCAAGGGTGTTAAGACTGATACACTGAGAAGGAAAGACCAACAACCCAAAACAGAAAAACTATGACATCTACACCAGACCTCCTGATAATGGCTACCTCTGGTGTGTGGACATCATAACACCACTCTATGCTGACTGTACTGCAGTTGCTTACTTGCAGTTTAAAAGCAAATCATGATGAAAAAGCCGTAATAGTCAAAAACTTATCACGTGAACCAAGTTAAACCAGTTGTGTGATATCAGGGGGATAGGCTAAAGCATTAGTTGGGATTTCTGCCAATGCCTGTTATTTAAGTGATATTTTCTAATAATGACTCTGTATATCTCAAGCTGCTATGCAGTATAATCCTTGTAAGGAAACAAAAAAGAAGCACACACTTAAGCACGAGATTTCTTAACTAGATATGGTAGGGATACACAAGAAGCTGTTAACAGCCCTTGGCAAGATTCTGTAGTATCTCTCTTTATATTGGCCTGCTTTTAAGCTTGGATTGGCATTTACAAGAAATAAGTTTTCCTACCCATACTGGAGATGTAACTGACCAAAGGGAAACCCAGTGGAAGGAAACCAGACTGGAAACAGCCTAAAAAACCCCAGGAAATGAAGACTGATAGATGTGTACATGCAGAGGGTTATAAAGGCAACCTTGGAACAGAGGTAGTGAACTGCAGGAAATTACTCATCTGCTGGTGACATTAGTTTCTTGTCCTGTTTTCTTGATCTCTAGTGATCAGGAAGGATTTTGCAGACCTACAAATTCTTATGCATTGCACATGAAACTCACCCGATGTATGGTTTCCCCATATTCCCCAGTAGCAGGGGAACACACACTTCTAATCAGCAAGGTGTTGTGGCTTCTGTCCCAGTCCATGACCTGCCACGTGGCCAAATGTGGTGCCTGTGGATCACAACATGGAAAGCAGTGAGAGACCATGTTGTGCTACCAGCAGGAATGTACCCAACCTCTGAGCCCTCACATATCAAGCAGCCCTGACAAATAACAGGCTCACCAAACACAATGTAAGACTTCCATCCCTGTGGCAGTCCACAGGTTCACTTACAAATGGGAAAGGAAAATGCAGCTGAGGACTGTGCCAGGCAAGGAGGGAGGGCTTGCTCTCACACTTGCAGCTAAAATGTAAAACTCTGGACTTCAGCTATTGATCTGCAGAGCTTATGATCATGCTCCAGTTTTCTGTATGTGCTTTCCTTACCAGGTGAATTTCCCCCACAAAAAAATGACCCTCATCAATTAAAACAAACAAACCAAAATGAGGCAAGGTACTCTCTGTATGGGAACATTTTGCAAACTTTTAAATGAACTAGCACAGAAGGTTATTACATTTCGTATACTTGTTCAGTTGGGAATGTAGACAAAAATATCATTAATTCCCTCAAAACACAGGAAAAAAAAAGTGCTCACTATTGCCCTAACATCATACATGCATGTAAGAAAAGAACTGACAGAAAACCTGATGTAAATCACAACAGACATCTGGGTGCTTGATTTCCCCATGCTCTCCATGAACTGAGAAGCAACTTCTCCTCAGTATTTTGATTAGCATAAGTGACTTTTTCAGGTTTCTCTACAGTTGATTAAAGAACTTAATCTCTGACCTTCTATTACTATTCTTCTTTAAACTTCATTTTATCCAGAAATGCTCACGGGTAAGTCAAAACTGGTTGCAGACAAAGGAGTTCTGGGGCATTTTTATACCTATTATATACAGATGTTTTTTCTACTGATGTAACTGATGACAGCTATCATTTCCTCATATTCAGTCCCAACAGTGAAAGTTACTCCTGATGTTTCAGAATCTTGAAACATTCTTTGTTTTACAGAGGTCATCCTCAGAGCTGAAAATCGGTCCTAACGCTTTAGAGGTCCACGATCAGCTTTTCTATGTTATCTCCTCTCTTAGCTTATTTATTAATCCTTCTGGGACTTTAAAAATGGGTATTTTGACTTAGGAAATTAGTTTATTAAGTAAAAAATTTGATTACACGGTTCTGTTACAGATGCACATAGGAATAGATTTTCCCAGAGAGGTTAAATAGATGAAAGTTCCTTGCATGTACCTCAGGTAGGGATGTGCACATGGTGCCACACACCCGCTCGGCTTAAATGAGGACTGTGTCCGGCTCCCGGTACTGAGCCTGAACTAACGCCTCACCATGCCGAGCTGACAAGGTAAAATACCCAAAAGTGCAATAAAACTTCGCATCAATACGGGCCGACTTGTATCCCTCAAGAAGCACAGAGAAACGAGTCTTCAGGGTAGAGGAACCTGTCCATAAAAAGGTATCCGCCCAGGATGCTCAGCATCCAGCAGCTGAATCGCTGCGCAGGAACCAGGACTCGTCATTCTTTCTCTTCCTTTCTTTCTTTCTGTGCTTATATAGCAGGTCAAGGTGTAACAATTGCCAGTAGTTTTCTAATAAAACTTTCTGATTGTTTGCGGACTCTCTGAGTTTTGTCGCTCCTTTCGAGCAGGAGCACCTACAGCTCTGGCGGGCTTCCTTCCCCCTCAGGGCGGGGTGGCGGCGGCAGGGGGAACCTTTCATTGCGGCGCCGCTTGCCGCCCGGACGCAGCCGTAGGACGGCGCCGCTGCGGCCGTTGCCGGGTAACGCGGCGGTGCGGCGGCGAAGGCGGCCCGGCCGCGCAGGGGCCGCGATGCTGGACCCGGACCGCGGGCTGTCCCTCACCATCGCGAGGGTCGTGCAGCGCCTGCAGGGCTCCAGCCTCCACTCACAGCTGGAGCGACAGGCCCGGGTGAGCCCTGACTTGCCGCTGTGCCCCACGCACGCCTCCCTTCGCGCTGCCCCTCCCCGGCGCTTTGTTCCCGGCCTCTCCCCGGCCCGTGTGGCCTCCTCGTGGGAAGGGGGTCCGGGGCCTCCCTCGTCCCCTCTCTCTTTTCCTCCTTGTCCCGCTCCCCTCCCTCCTCGGCGTGGCCGGAGAGCGTTGTGTTTGGTTTCTAGAGCCGTATTTATTGTGTTTTCCCTTGGGATCCAAGGATTTCGCAGTGAATATGAAGACTATCCGTCTGAAATCTCACTGCTTCAAATATAGGTCCTAAAATGAATTGCTTTTTTAATCTTTAATTTGGAGAGCTTTAAATTCCACCCACCCTCCCCCGCTCCCTTAGTGTCCCTGAGAAAATGAGGATTTGGTGAAAGGAAGTGAAAATAAATGAAAAAACACGCATGGAAGTAAATTTTAGTAGCTGGGAAAACAGTTGTGCTTTTTTTTTTAATATTTAATAACTTATCTGCACTTGGAGCCAGATTTTCGTATTTCAGCTGAATTGAATTTAGGATGTTTCAGATCAAAATTGCGTCAGTTTTCATGATCATAATAACCTAGTCATGGTGCTGTAACAAATGTTGTGCATTACTGAAATACTTTGGGTTGGGTGTTATAAAATCTTATGCTTTTGGTTTTGGGGTTTTTCTCAAACATCGCTTAAAATTATACAGGTTTTTTATTTAAATTTTTTTTAATGATACTATGTCCATTATCTGTCCATTAGTTTTGTTGCATTTTAAAATGAAACATGATTTTCCTCTTTGAATGTCCCTGAAGCTTTCTATAGCAAGTGACATCATTGCCTTTTGTTTGTTCTGTTTGTATTTAAATTTGCTGATTTGGTCTCTAATGTGTGTCTGCATTGCTTCTGTTGATGGGACTTTCTAAATATTTGAAAAAGCCAATGTGCATGACTTGAAGGGGGCTGGAATTATGAAAGAATTTAGAGGCTGGGTTCTGCTAAATGTTGGGAAATTGAGTATCCTAAATAGCCTGACATGAGGATTGGAGAGTCAGACCTTGTCCTCAAAGCAGGTGGGAACAGGGCTCTCTTCTAACAACTCTGTTCCTGTTTCTAACAAACCTGAATGCACTCCCTCCCACGTCCATTCTTTTATACCTGTCTCTGGCAGGGCCTGATTTCACAGTCACTTGATACTTTGCATGGGTTTTTTGAGAAAGGAGGAAGCTTGGTGTCCTCAGGACTGGGCTGGGTGTTCAGAAGCTGCTGGTGGGTGCCTGTGTCATGGAGCCATTTTGTGCAGGTGGACACTGAGAACGTGAGCAGTGCCCTCCCAGGGTGGTGTTTGGAGTCTGAAAGGGCAGTGAGGTGCCTAAATCCCTGCTGGATGTGAGAATATATCTGCTGTGATGGCTTTGCAGAGTACTGTTTACAGATTTCTTGGAGAAGAAAGTATTTTTGTAGGTCATGATCATTCTAGTCATGTGAAGTGCTAAGGGGAAAGAAAAGAAACAGGGCAACAAATATTCAAGTTGATTCTTGGAGCTGTGTTTGAAGGGTTTGTAATAGAAGGTTAAATCAAAGGTATAGTTTAGTGTAGTGATCTGAAAGTTTATAGATACATCAGCAATGTGATTTCTCTATCAAAATAATTATCTCTTGGAGGTTGTAGTTTAAATTAGCAGGGCCAAATGTACACTGTGTTTGTCAGGAATCTGTGTGTTCTTGACAGAGGGGTTTTTTTTATTGACCTTACATGCATTTATATCCTTTCATGTACAGAGGACTTGTTTTGTTTCTAAAGCTTGGATGGTCATGTTAGTGCTATACTGTGCAGTTGAAAGGGCCCCTCAGTCAGTGGTGTGTCTCCTGTTCATTCCTTAGTAGCTGCACAGAATTCTGAAAGTTTCTGGATTTTGCTTCACTCTGTATTAAGTTAATGCTGAATATTCCTCCTGTTACATGGGGTATTGATGGAGTTGCACTGTCAAATATGAAATCTTAGCTGTTGCTGTGCCACACACCTGAGCTCCAGTTTATTATTAGGATGTGGTGGAGTTTTCTGTCTGCTGGTTAACAATGCTCAGTCTGCAGCAGTTGTGATTTTGAAGGGTGATCACTTTTTAGGGGATTTTAAACTATTGGGAGATGCAGACTGTATTTTGAGAAGTCTTTGGAATCAGTGCATCAGAGTGAAACTTTTATTTTGGATATTTATACTGCAATTTATACTTCACAAATATTCTTAATCTCTTAGTGTAGAAAATTATGTTGTTGGCATTTGTTTCTCAAAAATATTTACTGTCTCTGAAAACATTACAGTCAAAATGAATCATGAGGTTCATTATAATATTGCCTGAAATTTTGAGAGAACGTGTAGTCTCACAAGCAGTATTTTAGCTATTAGAAAAGCTATGTTTTGTAAATTCATCTCTTCTTTTATTTTCTAGGAAGGAGAGCTCAGAATGAATGGTTTCATTGATGAGTTAATAGAATTTTGTGGAAAACTCAGTGTCCTGGCATTATTTGTGGGAGGTGATAGAGTAGCCCTGTGGTTATGAACTGATCAAACCAGTGCTTTGCTTGGCTGTCACTGGCAGCCTGAGCTAGTGACAAGGGCTGTGATACACAATCTCTTTGAAGTAACTTTGGCATGGGCACCAAATTATTTGCTGTCACAGCTTGACCTCTGGGAATACCAAGATAATCACATTTTTATCCCAAGGATTGAAGTAGAGGTAGTGTCATGTGCTTGTAAGTGATGAATGAATGAATAAATAAATAAATAAATGTTAGGTTGATTTTTGTAGGTTGAGTTTTGATGTATTGATAAATTACTACAGTTAATAAGAGAAATTAATGCAAGTAATGTGCCTGTCATTTGCTTTGGAATTTCTTCTGAACATATTTTGTAGTGTGTTTGAAAGGAAAGAGTGACAGTGACAAAGAGCCAAAATATTAGGTAGTAACTTTTGAACAGGTAGAATTGCTGCTGGCATTAGTGGGGTAGCAGAGGAGAGACCTCATTTTCTGGGCACAATTTCAGTGTGCAAGTTTGTAATCAAATTTGCTTGTTTTTATCTTAATTTTTCTCTTCCCTTTCTGAATTGTTAATGTTTTTAAGGTAGAGATTAGAGGTATTTAGAAAAACTACGGCAAGGATATCTCAAGGACAAAATGCAGTTTTAAAACAAATTATTTTGTGAAATCTTGCTAAAATTCTGCTTTAGGGAAAAGCTGTGTCCGTGAACTGACAATAAAAATGAAACCATTCAGAGATATGAAAAAAAATGCTACCTTTTTAGCACATTTTCGTTTGCAGCTAATTCAGAAACCTCATTTTTCATAATCTTTGAAGGCAGTTGGGCTTTTTAAATCAGTTAAGATTAATCAATCTTAATTTTTGTCTCATGCAGACCTCTAATAGAAATCAGTCTAACTCAGAGTTGCCCAGAACCTCTAGTGACCAGGGGCAAATAACAAAGTTAAAAATAACCCAACAAAACCAACCAACAAACAAAAGCTTCAGTAGTTTATTCCTAAAGAACTTTTCTAAAACAGGAGATGACAATAAAATGAAAGGTTCTAAATGGAAGATAAAGGTTCTAAATTATGTTTTAAATGGAACAAGAAAGACTCATTGTTCAAGGAAGCCCCCTGGCATTGTCTGCATAAATGTTCTCAGATGTTTCTTGTAGGTTTGTCTGGAGTGGGACCTGGTGAAGAAACATTACAAGGGCTGTTATAGTAGGCTAAAAGGGGTCATGTAAGTGTAAAAACCAGGCCTGATACCCCATCCCACCCCACTGTAGCAATTAAGTTTGGGATGAGAATACATTGGTGGGGGTACCTGAAAGTACGAAGGGTGGAGAGGAGATGTCGTGATCAGAAACACTGTCCCGAGGAGGGAAATGTGCCACCATTCTTTGAGCAGACCTGTCATAGAACCAGAAGGGTTTAAAGACAATATTGACCAAAAGGAGAGGTAAGGGTCTTTAGAAGACATCAGGTGGGGCAGAGGAGGAGAGGACCTGCTTTGGGACCAGTGGGAACATTGGAGCTGGAGTAGTGCTTGACTGTGCTTCTAAAGTGTAGGTAGATAAGCTTCGAATAATTTATGTGGAGTGAATGGTTTGCACTATGTCTCAGCAGATTGTTTTCATTGTTTTCATGACTTTTTTTCACCAGTTAAAAAAAAAAAAGAAATTGATACCAATCTCAACTTAAATAAAAGATCGAATTAAGAAGGAGAATGTTTCTGTGCAATGTAGCATTTATTAAATAAAAATTAGCAAACAAATGTAGGCACCTGAGTCATCATAGATAATTAATGGTTCGTTTTCATGCATTGTATTTGGCAAAGGATTTACTATCCCTGCTGATAGAGCTTGTACCTTTGTTTTAAGTGGTTCAACAATAATATTTGCATTACAGTGAATTTTAAATTGAATGCAGTTGAGTATGTGTTGATAAGATGATGGAGTTCAGAAGCAATGCAAGCTTGATTGGCAGAGTACTATGTTTTTAGTAATGTGGATTCTGTTTTCTGCCTTGTGTGTGTATTTTATTTTCAGCACTAATTTTAAATTCAAAAACTAGAAAATTTATTAAACATTA
The DNA here is from genome assembly GCA_024734555.1 of Trochalopteron elliotii. Lineage (NCBI taxonomy): Eukaryota > Metazoa > Chordata > Aves > Passeriformes > Leiothrichidae > Trochalopteron > Trochalopteron elliotii. Next base: position 2,109,225 of record JANPWX010000062.1, on the reverse strand, counting down.
AAATTACATCATTAAAATATATCCTCATATTTTGTAGCACAGCATAACATTTGAAGCTGTTTACTTCCATATGAGGCTGATGGAAGCTCTCTGTATCTGCTAGGTTATTTTTACTTGTACAAGAAAGTTCACAATACTTTTTCCCTTAGTGCAGTTCATCTATAAATGTAGAAGGTTTGGAAAATTGTCAGTGTAATCAGGGTTTTACAGCTACTAAAATTTGTTTAGTTACATTCAGATTGGTTCTTCTTTCTTTTACAGAAATATATAACCAAAACTAAAATCTCTCCCTTGAAGTTGCAGGGTTTTAAGTTTTTAGTAAGTATTCATGTTGAAATTGTTGTGGTTGTGCTTGAAGTTATTTTTACCAAGTCAGCTTGGTCCTGATAAAGTCCAGTTGTGGTAGAATGAAGTACATAAGGAAAGGTGAGTATTTATTAGCTTTCATTGAATTTACTTATAAAGATGGATTATATTTGGGGAATATAATTTATTGTGATTTACTGTAATTTGGGAAATAATAGCAATAAAATCAAAAAGCATTGTGCACTTGTGCAAAAACATACTGAACAGTAGTAAATGCTTTGAGAGGGTACATGTTTATCTAAACCAAAAAGGCTTTGAAGAGAAATTATGGTGGATAGCCTGTAAAAATATTAGGATTGTGTGAAGTTATTTGCAGAACTGTTTGCAACAGGATAAAAATATGTGTTCACCTGATGCGATTCCACATTTGAGTATAGTTGGATCACTTTTCTGCTGTGTTTATTCTTGTTGAGAAAAGAAATAGTTTAACACAGGAGTTATGCTGGAACACTTTGTTCTGTCAAACCTCCTCTTAGTAGTATGTTTCTGGTCTTCTAGTTATTTTCCTATACTTCTTTGAGTGCTTTGGTTGATGGATCATCTCTTGTATGATCAATGGTGCTCCAGTCACAATGACTGAATGCCACTTTCAAATGTAGATTTTAATTTGCTAATTTGCAAATAGGTTGATCTCTCTGTTCAGTTCCTCTGTGAATCAATTTGCTATTTCCACCAACTTTATTATTTTACTTTTGTGCTATCCTTTTGCTTACGTTCAGCCACATCAGTGTTGAGTGTCTGGATTTTCTTCCATCTTGGCATCCAGGTACAGAGAGAGGACATTTAGAGTATCACTTATGATGGTGACTGCCCAGAACTCATCAGGGTATCTTGCCAAAATCAAAGATATACACACAAGATTGCTAGTGGTGCCTTAGGCACCAGCAAATTTGGCCAAATTTTAAAGGTCCCTGCACTACCCAGCTGTTCTGTACAGCTGAAGAATGGGGGGTGCCAAGAAATGCTGTAATGATACCTTGTTTTATGGAGGAATGTGGAAGGGACAGGTACATCTTGATTCACAAGAAGCTCACCAAGACTGTAGAGGAATGTAGGCATCCCACACCTGGACCTCGGTGCCCTATCCATAAGATTATGCACAATGCTAGTTTTACAGGGAAAAGCTGTTAGGCATTAACATTTATTAAAAATAATTTGCTATTTCTTGCTGAAATATTCAACTTTCATCCCTGTTTCCTTTCAGGGCTCTGTATTGGCCTGACTCAGACTCTGTATATTTGACTTTTTCCCTGTTCTAGCTGTCACCCTTTGCCTTCATGGATTGTTCCCCTGTATTGCTCACTATTACCCTGCTTGTGATAGTCTCCTTATAGTAACAGCTAGTATTTTTCTTATAGAAGTAAGATACCCTTTCATCAAGTTGTGTGTATTGAAGTAGGTAGTTCTACCTGGGTGTTTGCTGTGTTTTGATCATGCAGGGAATTAATTTGGTTCATGAGTACAAATCTTGTCAATGTGGCATTTCCCCCCAGTAAATGTTAGGCAGGCATTTTTTATCTGTGTAAAGTTGTAGTAATGCTTTTTTATATAAATAAAGTTTTGTCAACATATTTTTCATTCTACCAAAAGACCACAGGGAATGCAAATACAAATGAGACTTAGTTAGTATGTTGTACCAAGTAGTTTAAAACAAACCAACCCTACCTAAAATATAAGTACCTGAATGTGTTTTCCAACACGGTACAACACAGAGATGAGTTAGATCAGTTAATCCAAAGGAAAAACAAGATTATGTGGGAGACCTGGACCAGTAGCTTTGGAGGAACATCAGCTCTTCTAAGTTCCCTTGATTCCTCATGTAAGTTCCTTACCCATGTAAGTTCCAAAGAGGTACCATAGTGTTAAGTTACAACAAAACAGTTCTGAAGAGAGTTCCTTTCACTTACCAAAATGAGTAATTTTCCCTTGTGTTGTACAGTGCTGGAGTATGGTCTGTGTTAGAGCTGGCTGCAGCTACCAGCTGAACTGTTTGCCACATTCTCAAGTATCTAATTTCTGATTTGAAAACTGATCAGCAGTCCAGTGGGCAATGAGTCCCTAACAGTTTCTGTGGCTCTCTTGTTCTGCTTAACACTTAGGAATGTGTTGATTGTAATACACAAGTAAACAAAAAGGAGAGTGAAAATGGGAGGGAGGCTTTTGCAACTGAACCCTGAATTGGTAAAAGTGGATACAAAAGTGCCCCCATAATTTGGGGGGGAATTTTCACATTTCTTATGTGAAAATTTGTCTCAGTAGAGCTTTTTGCAGCCAAGAGAAGAAAAAGGACACAGGAAAGTTGCTAAAGATAGATGTTTTGATTAATTAAAGATTAGCCTGAAAATATTGGCTGCAGCAGGGCTAGGAGTTGTGAAATAATACTTGACTGAATACATGGACATGGGGAGGTGAAGGTGACCATGCCATTAGTGCAGGTTGATGCACTAATGTAATCCTTTGAGAAAATCTTCCCCAACATGCTGTCCTGTTTCCTTTTTGACTGCCTTTCTGATGCATACTGGGTGTCACTGGAGCATAGGGGAGTCACTGGATTTTACTTTCTGCAGCTGGATAACAGGCTCTGTTGGGAACAGCAGTTTACAAGAAAGACCTCTGTTGTTCTTTTGGCCAGACAGGGGAATGGGAAGTAGTCTGTGGACTGAACTCCTTAATGCCTTCTAAAGTGATATGCTGTATCAATTTCCAGAATTTCCATTAATCTCCAAAGAAACCCCTGTTGTTGTCAATAGAGTATCAGATATTCCTTAACAAGCCAAGAGCTCCCAGGTGTGTGAACAGCAGAGTATTAAAGTACTGTTCTGATTGCACTTCCATCATTTCTTGTACTATTTTCAGTGTCAAGATAATTAACCCATTTTATAGCAGATTGTACAGGAGCTTTGATTTTTTGTGTGATTTATCATCTGTCAATAACTTGTATTTGTGCAGGGATTTTTTTGCATATCTAAAAAGTGTGCCAGGCCTGACAGGTAAACACCCTATGGACCCTGAGATTAGAATTAGCCATATTTAACTCAAAGACAAAACTGAACATTTACAAAAGGGTGCACAAAAGCTTCTGAGGAACAGTATGGCAAAACCTGCCCTGCTTGATGTGTCTATGTGTCTTACTTTATTTAAAATTTCTACAGGAAACACACAAAAACAGTGCCTTGCAGTAGAGAAAACCCTCTGCCTGACAAAATGTCCAAAAAGGGCTTAGGACTTTCCATCGAAGTAGCTTCAGAAGGAATTCTTCGTGGAATACTCCTTGGGGTTTTTGCTTAAAAGGGTATTTTGTGAGCTGCCCAAGAACTCACATAAAAATCTTTCTTTCCCAGACATTAGCAATGATCCTTTGCCAGCTTTTACCATTGTGCTGAATGGAATACATGTTTGTCATTTGACATGAGTTATGCAACTCATCACAGCTTCTGGTCTGTGCTTATGATGACCTTTCTTTCTGAGAAGCAGGCTTACAGTCTCTGCTATTGCAGTCAATAAAACAAATATAAATACCTTCCTTACCTATGGCAAGGTGACTTGAAATAAGAGCAGAAATGTTGATGTTGTCATTCTCTCCATTATTGTCCATTCCTCTTTTCATCTGGGGAACATGGAAAGGTTTCCTTAAAATTCTGCATTGTGAATTCACCTAGACCAAATTTTCCAGTGCAAAACCACCATTTTCTGTGTACAAACTGTAAGGAAAATTACAGGATTTTGGAGGTTTAGTTATGTGTCATGGACTTAGAGCATGCCATGCTGTCAGCAGTGCTGTTAGGGCTGGAAAACTGCACAAGTTGGTAAAAGATTATTTTTAATTAAATAATAATTAAAATTCTATTGCAGCAGGAAAGCTTGCTGCAATAGAATCAGTAGCTGATACACCAACAGCATATTGTTGAGTAGCTCTTGGTAAGAGATGTCTCACACTGCTATGTAGATGATATGGCCATATGCTTCTAAAATATGCCTGGAGCTGTCATGGCTGTGGACACACAGACCTTCTGGTGTTATTGTCAATTAGCATGCAGTGTTGCTATTTTTTTTTAAACCTTTAGCTTTATTATCTGATGTTAATCAGCTATTGCCATGTACCATGCTTAGGAGAATATGTATTAGATGGCACTTCACAGAAACTTCTGGGTTTCCACTTGTGGTCCTTTTGGACCTTTGTGATGTATTTGTTTTCTCCTCTTGGTCTAGCTGTAGAAGAAGGAGATGCTGTAGCAGCTGGTCCTGCTGTTGCTGAAAGATGTGCAGCACCATCTGTGTGGTTGTGTCATGGTGTGGTTGTAAAGCTGGTTGGTGCTGGTTGGTGTTGAGTGCATTTCATTGCAAGAGTTCCTATAGACACAGTAGTCACAGCTGCAGTGGGGAATTTTGGTGCACAGTCAGTTTTTTTGTTTGAAAATGGCATTTCTTGCCTGAAAGAGGTAAACTGTGGGAGGTTAAGTGAAAAATTATGACATGTTTTCAGTTTTATTCTTTCAGCTGAAGTACAGTGACTGGCTTCTATTTTTTTCCATGTGTACCTTATGACCAATTCCTTAATGTGCATTGTGTAGCATTTGGGATAAGCGTGTGGGATATTTGGTATATCAGATTATTAAATGTGTATGTTTAATATACTTTCATTGCATATTCTACTCCTTTCTTCTCTCTCCTTCCCCATGTACACCTTTTAGCACTGATGAAAAAGGCAAACACACTGAGTTAACTGATGTTTTTGACTGCTATAGCCATTGCTCAAGGAAGAGGTTTGCTTTGTGTGTAGCCTTAAGCATGTTCGTTACTTATTTTGTAACTTGAATAATGTAACTTCTCTTTAGTTCTTGATGCTTAATTATTTATTTTTCATATTAGGTTAGCCTACACAAACCAGAAATTAAGCTGGAATCACTAAAAGAGGATATTAAGGATTTTCTGAAGACATCAGGTTTGTAATATTTCATTGATACATTTGTGAATAGGATAGATGTATGTAAGAACATATGTGAAATAAGTGATGAAAACAGTCGTTTGTGGAGCTTGGTGTCTGGTCACTGACAGTAGCCAGGAGCAGCCATTCAGTGATTCCAGATTATTAAATCAGATAGAGAAAATTTAAAAGGGAAAGTGTTGTTGGATTCCATCTGCATTTTGAAAAACATACTATGCAAAGTATTTTTATCATTTTATAAGATACTGGTGATTTTTTTGAAAGTTCTGAGTGAAACGAGAGTTCAGTCACTTCTGAAAATGGAAGTTAACTTCCATGGTGATACTCTAGAAAATTTTACCTTTAACTAAATTTCCAATTTGCATTGAAAGTAGTAGGCTATGTTACTATAATGTAAAGATTTTATGATAAATGATCTAAGATTTATAATCCTCGGGAACACTGTGTCTATTAATATTAATTGTTGGTTTAATAAAATGATGGCTTTGAAAAAATAGAATGTAAATTTTTTAACCAAAACTGTATTGTAATTATTTGAATAGCAGCTGGAAATAAAGGATATTTGGTCTCTATAGAGGTTTCAACTTGCAGTTTTCCTGTCTTAATTAGATTAAGGTTTCCCTGTCCGTTACTGTCTCTCTGGTAGGTAGTCATGAACTGAGACCAGACATAAAACTCCAGTGTCTGCAAAGCAACCTCTGATTGATGTTCCGTTTAGTATTTATTCCTAAAGTTGTCTTCTGGTTGTTTTTTTATTTTAACAGGTTGGGAAAAGAAGCTTCAGAATGCTGTTTATAGTGAACTCAATGTGTGAGTTTATTTAGTATTTTCACTTAATGAGTTCTACTCACATGATTTACTTTTGATCCATCTGTTTATAGAGGTGTGTGGTGTGTTGCTATAATCTGCAATATCTGTCATAGCAAGGGTACCTGCTTAGTTTCTGTTTTTAAAGTGCCATTATTTCTTTTTCATCTTAGTGAAAATACTGGACTTGAGTCCATTTTAAAGAATAAGTGAGATGAATATCACCACATTTTGTAGTTACTTTTGTATTTTCCTTTTTGCTTTACTTCCAACATAATTCTTATGTAAATGAGGTAGTTGCTGCAAGTGAGTTTTAATTGAGGTATTTATGACAGCATTGCACATATTTATTGTGTTAATTATTTTTTAAAATCTTGAAGAAGTTGGATCTCTAGGTTTCCCAGGTCAGTGCTGATCATTATTGGGATATGGTTATAAACACAGTAAAATTGGTCAAGTCTCTTTTTTTTATTTTTCAACAAACTTTGGATTAGACTTCTGGGAAGCATAATTTTTCTTTACATTCTGGCACAGTGAATTTCATAACAGATATAGCCATAAATGCAACTATAAAATAAGAAATGTGTGTGCAAATTTATTTGTGCTAATTTAAGTAAGGTTGTTAGAGTTATCAGTTTAGCACAATGTATGTTTAGTAGTATGAGGGACTTAATTCAGCAAAATGCTTCTGTCTGTTAGTAAGGATTCATCTTCATCATATCTTTCCAGGGAAAAATATTTACCTGTCTCTAGGGCTAATGCACGGAAATAAGCAGCAAAATAAGGAAATTAGCCCTTGAAAATTGAAATTAACTATGAACACCATGATTTCATGAGCATTATGGAAAAGCCAAGAAACAGCATTTCTGAAATCTGTTGGTATTGATTCTGTTTTACACACTGGGACAGAATAGTCCGTAAAAGATTTGCACCAAGTGCAAGAATTACCTTATCATTTAAAAATGTGAAGAAATTTGGGGAGGGTTTCCCAAAAACATATGATAGGAGCTGATTGAATGCATTCAAACAAATGAAAATTCAGGCTAACTGTTAGAGAAGCTATGTGTAAATTTTGTTTCCTGAAGATACTTGAGACACTTAAAATTTAGCTGGATGAAATGTTTGGCAAAACTCATTGGAAATAACCTGCACTACGGAAGGATAAATTAGTGTTTTGGTTTGGTTTTTAATTTTTGTTCCACCTTTTATGTTTTGTCATAATGCAGTTTATGACTGGATATTCAACTTTGCTTAAGTCAACACCTCAGACTTCTAATTACTTTGGACAGCTACACGTTCACTACTGATTTTTAAAAGGAGACCCTCAAAAAATCTCTTGAAAAAATGTGACAACTTGGAGAGGGAAAGTTCCAGGGAATCATGAAGATGACATGATGTGAAGATAATACACTTTTAAAATACCTGATTTTTAAAGCTAATTATTTTATTTTATTTTATTTTATTTTATTTTATTTTATTTTATTTTATTTTATTTTATTTTATTTTATTTTATTTATATGTGAAATTATAAGGGAGCATTATTTTTAATACAAGAAGAACTGATGTTGAAATGTTATTAATTCTTGCATATTGTTATCTTATTTGTATCCATAGAATGGATGAGGAAAAAATACTTCTGAAAACAATACTCAGTTTTGATCAACGTACACTTGTGTTTTTGCTAGTGCTCTCATGAAAGATTATATTTGTTATATTTAGGTTAGATTTTAGGTTTGTATTTAGATATATTTAGATTTACAAATACAGGATTAATTAAGCAAAATAAAACATCAAAATATTTAAAGTTTACCGTATTTTCTTCTTAAGGTTTCCTTTGCCCTGTCATCCTGCAGCACCGCCTGAACATATTAAAGAGCCTTTAGCCTATATGAGAAAAGCACAGGTTGGTGGTTATCAATTTTACCATTTGTATCAGATCTTTAATTAGACTATTTTAGATTTACTCTGTAGAATGGTTCTGTATTTCTAGGTTTTATACTTTAGGAAAAGCACAGATTTGTAATTGCATCAAAGTTGATAGTAATATTGTATATATGACATTTTACATAAATACAGAAAATGCTCAAGTAATTCTCCAGCCATGAAAGAAGTAGGATATAGTGGCAGGTAGGTGAAAAATGTAGTATAGAGATGATGTGAATATGTCAAAGAAGAGAATTTGGTTTCATTGAGAAGAAAAAAAGGGGTAGCTATAGGTCATTTCACTTAGGGTTACAAAAACGTTTTTTTGAAGGGACACAGGCAGTTTCATGATGAAAGATACGAGGCTGCAGAGATAGTGACATCTTCAGAAAGAAGAGATATATTTAGTACTTAGAAATGTGAAAGGAAGATGAAAAATATAAAATAAGGAGCTTAAGGCATATTGAAGGAAAATAAGAGAAACTGGACTGTAAAGATTAAATGAGGATTTTTGGTGTTAAGAAAAAATACTTTTACATTGTTTATTTTTTAGCCAATATATGCCATTTGAAGTAAACAAGAAAAATCCACATAAAAATGTAAAAAAAATTAACAAGCTTCAAAAATATGATCTAGCCAAAACATCTGAGGTAGGAATAAAAGTGTATTTAACTGTGCCATGCCTAGAAATCCATTGCACTATTCTTTTACAAAATATTCAACAGATTGTGTTACTTTTATAATCACATTGTTGTTTATTCCCCTAAGTCTTGTCACTCTGTCCTGGGTTTCAGTCTTTAGGATTTGGGGTTAAAGATTGCTTTAATGAATTTTTCTTGTGTGGTGTGAAATGTAATGCCACAGCTTGCTGCCTGAAAAGAATCACTCTTACTAGTTTATTAATGCAAAAACCACAGAGAAGTATCTCTATGCGTGTTTTTCTGAACCAATTTCATGGGTTATTATTTTACAAAAGTGTGTGTAGTACTTGCAGTGTTTTTAGCTGTATGTAGAAAGGCTTGTTATTCCAGTAATTTAAAAATGAGCAGGAGAAGTCCTGTCTTTGCTGGTTTCAAAATTTGATTCCCTATTTCAAAGAGTATTAATCATCCATGTCCTCTGGGTGAGTTACCCCGGGTAGGCAGCTCAGCTACTCACTCACTTTCCCCCAGCAAAACAGGAGAGAATCGAAAGGGCAAAAGTTAGAAATCATGTTAAAAAGATGGTTTAATTGGCAAAGCAAAAGCTACACATCAAAGCAAAATAGGAATACTTTCATTACTTTCCATCATCAGGCAACTTTTATCCCAGCTTCTTTATTTGGAGCATGATGTTGTAGGGTCTGGAATATCCCATTGCTCACTAGGGGTCAGCTGTCCTAACTCTGTCTCCTCCCGTTTTCTTGTGCAGTCCCAGCCTCCTTGCTATTGAGGAAGCATTAGAGAAGACCTTGAAGCTATGTATGCACTTCTCAGCAATAGCTAAAACATTGGTGTGTTATCAACACCCTTTTGGTCACAAATCCAAAAGAAAGCACCATACCAGCTACTGTGAAGAAAGTTAACTCTATCCCAAACAAGTAGATGTTCTTTCAACCCCTTTCTTGAAATACAGCTCTTTGTTAAAGACTTGTGAATCCTTTCTGTAGAGAAATATTGGTAAATAATGGTAAAAATATTAATAAATACACAGTTAGAGAACTAAGATTATCTTTTCTAAGACCACTGAGATAGATGTGTTTGATTTTCAAGATGACACACATTTATCACTGTAGATAATACGCCGCTAAGAAAACAAGCATCATCAGAGCAATTGAATCACAACTAGGTTTTGTTTTGTTACTCCTTTTGATTAAAGATGAACAAACAATGTAAAGAAACTTACCAAATCAGTGTTTCAATGATTTTGTTTGTTTAAAATATTTGGAAATAGCTAAAATACCAGTGTACAGGTTGCTAATACCTTTTGGGTGAGAGATAAAAGTGAAAACAATTTACTTCCATAGGTATTGAAAATCTAATTAATGCTTTGAAGTAAAGACTGGGGGGTTTTATTTATGGGTAGACTATTTTTTATTTTTACTTTATTTTCATTTAGCATCACAGCAGTTGGAAAAAAATATTTTGGTGCTATCATCAAAATTTGTCCCCATAGAAAAATATTGTCCTTATAAGTCATATTTGTCATATTCTGTTTTTATTAGATACAGTCACCATTTAAGATGCTATTTCCATTGTTGTAAGTTTGTTGATAACTTCTTTATCCTTTTCTATCTTAATTAATTTTGCTCTACTTCAGAATTCTGGAAATAAGGGTGCTACTACCAGAAAACCATCTCTGATAGTTACTGGAATGACTTTGAATCAGTGACTAAAATAATATTAATATTTTTTCTAGAGTAGTATTAACATGGTCATAGTTAACCCTTTTTCTCCTCACATTGGTTCTGTTTTCTCATAGATGGCTGACTGAAGTTTTAATATTGCTTTCTTTTCCTACCTTGAAAGAAAACCAGATTTCTAGTGAAGGATAGAGCATTAATGGCAATGAGTAGTAACTCTGTAAGTCATAGGATGATAGAATGGTTGGGGTTGGAAGGGACCTTAAAGATCTGGTTTCAGCCTTCCCTTGCAAGGATACCTCCCTCTAGATCAGGTTGCTCAGAGCCCCGTCCAGCCTGTCCTTGAACACTTTCAGGCATGGGGCATCCACAACTTCTCTGGGCAACCTGTTCAATGTCTCACCACCCTCACAGTAAAGAATTTCCTTCTCATATCTCATCTAAAACTACCCTTTCAGTTTAAATCCATTCCCCCTTGTCCTTTCACTACACTTGCCCTTGTTAATAATCCTTCTCCCTCCCTTCAGGCAGGGTCTTTAGGTGTTGGAAACCATTCTGTGATGCTGTGAAATAGTTTCCAAATTGCAGTACTACCTTCCTCAGTTTCAGCTATTTTTACTGAATAATTGTAACCATAGCAATCCTGATAGTGTGTTTTCTTAGTGTTGAATTTCTTAGTGTTGAATAAGACTAGAGGAATCATCTTGTTAAATGTGTTGTTCCCATCAATAAAATAACTTTATGAGCTCTGCCTCTGCCTTTTATTTCAGTTTTATTTCAGAACAGTGTGTTCTGTTTCTGCTCGCTTCAGGTAATTGCTGTTCTGGACAGAGGGCATGGTATCTTGCTTGGACAGGCTGCATAACCCTCACTTCAGTTTTGTCTTTTTTGCATTTATTTGAATATATTATACTGGGTCTTGAAAGCTGAATTATGTCACAGGTTATGACTGTGTATAAGTGGTTTATTACCAACATGTTGCATCCCCAGTGCAGTAAGTGGATTAATGTCTGGTGTGGCAGTTGTAAGTCATACCAAGTATGTTGACCTCCATTGCTCTTTGGAATTAGATGGTTCTTGGTCTTGCAAAGCTGCCATCTGTCTCTTCTTTTGTAGCTTTCATATCTTTAAGCCTATCTTTTCTATTCCCTTCCAATGGCCCCCACACCTGTCCTGCCTTAATTTTGATGGTATCATGATGGTGCCAATTGTACCAAACCATTGAGAAGTGACTGCTTCAGAAGGGAGAGTCACTGTGGAGAAAAACTTGGATATGCTGGAAGAGTGGGTTAACAAGAGCCTTATGATGTACAAGCACAAGTGTAAGGTCTGGCATGTGGGAAAACATAATCCAGGAGTGCAGCACAGGCTTGGATCTGCCTGGCTGGGGAGAGCCTGAAGGAAATGAGCCTGAAGGACCTGAAGGTCCAGCAAGCTCCATGTGAGTGGACAGTGTGCTGCTGCATCAAAGAAAGGCAACAGGATGCTGGGTTGCATCAATGTGAGCATCACCAGCAGAGATAAAGAAGCCATTATCCCACTCTACTTAACACTTGTCAGGTCACATCTGGAAGTACTGTGTTTAGTTTTGATCTCCACTGTGCAATAAAGGATGTGGACAGACTGGAGAGGGTCCAGAGAAGGGCCACAGAAATATTCAGAGAAGTGGGAAGCCTGATATGTGAGAAAAGGCTGAGACAGCTGGGTTTGTTCAGTCTTGAAAAATGGAGGCTTAGGGGAGACCTTGTTCCAGTACATAAAGAGTGGCTAGAGAGAAAATGGAGACTCCTTTTTATGAAGAGTGGCATGGAAAAGATGAGAAGTAATGTGTACAGGTTACTCCTGGGGAGATTCTGATTGGACAGAAGAGGAAAATTTTTCACATAGGGAACAATCAGCCATTGGAATAGTCTCCTTTGGGAGACAACATTTGACGTTGAGGATTTGGCTGGACAGGAGGCTGGGCTATCTGATCTAGACCATGCTTTTACCAAAATATTGTACCTTTAACTTTGTTTTTGCTGCTACTACTTGTGTGTTCTCCGTTTCCACTTTCTTATCCTGTATGGCCTCGTAATCTTCGTGCTCTTTCACTTCTTATTTCTCTAGCAACAAAACTTCACTTGGCAAAACAGTAAATGCTTGATACTACCACTTTGTGAGAGATGAACCAGTTTGTGGCATGGTGTTGTGTAACTGCAGCATTTGAAAGAAATTTAAATATGATAATACAGTTAAAGAAAAAAATATTATACAGAGCATGATAAAAAATATGCAATTTTGAAAACATTCCATACAGTCGAAACTCAGATCTGTTTTGTTTATGCAAAAGAAAGTGAAGGGATAACTTGGTTGTGAGGAAACATTTCTGGTGAAAGATAGCTATTTTTTTGATGCAAAAAGGTATGAGAGGATCTTGTAAATGATCTTGTAAATGAAAGCTAAAATGAAACAATTATAGACAAGATTTTGATTTTTTTTTAACAGAACAATTGAACATCTGCCCTTCCTTTCATTTGCTTCCTGTCTAATAAACTGCAGCTTCTTTTGGACAGAACTTTGAGGAGCGTGGTTAAACAGTAACTAACTGTTGTAAAATTTGTGTCAAGCAAATTACAAGTAATAAATAGAACTAAATGAAATTAAGAGGAGTCTTTGCATTCGTGTGATCGAGGCCTGGCCTGTCATCTACAGAAAACTAAATTAAGTATAAAACCCACCAGTGGTGCTGTAATCACGGAAGCAAAGTACAAATAGTATTGACAAGGAAGTCAATACTAATTAGCATTAACTTCAGAGGCATTAGCCATGGATTAGGCACTATTGTGCAATTGTCAGAAGAATCTGGTTGCTTTTTAAGCTGTCCACTGGCCACTGAGATATTGACTGCTGGTTTTCTCTGATTAGAGAGCTATTTCCTTAGCATTGATTAGAATAACTATTTTTTAAAGCATTACAGAATATCAGATTTCTAACTTTCCTTAATTTCTGGCAGTATCTAAGATCCTTTTTTTGGAGAAAAAGTGCCAGTCTCTTCAGGCCCCAAAGTGGAGAAGATATTTGCTATACACTTCTTATAATTGTTTGAAAAATTTGTTAAATGTTGTTCTACAAAGAAGCTTGATCATTAAGCATATGTAAAAAATCAGTAATTGTGATGCTTTCTTAAAGATCTGAAATATGAACAACTTAATTTTCTGGTTCTTTCTGTGTTGTAAAGAATGAAGTCTGTTTGATGCATTGTTTCCATGTAAATAAGCATGTAAATATTCCCTTCATATGTTTGCAGATGTCAGTCAGTAACTCGTGCTATCCTTTTATGTGTATCTGACTTAAAAAACCTGCTTGTTATTATATAGTAAATTAAATTTTCAGGAAAAATAAATTCCTTGTAATTTATCTTTTGTGTGTGTTTTAGGGAAGCTGGGAGAAGCGAATTCTGAAAAGTCTGAACAGCATGTGCACAGAACTCAATATCCCACTAGCACAGAAGGTAATTCATTGTTAATTTTCTGTTTTCAAACTGACATTTTCTCTGAAATTAAGCCTCGTCTTACACTTGTAGTGTAATCTTCATTTTAGACATGATTATCAAGAGTTGCGGGATCAGTATTAAATAATTTTAATGCAGAATAATTTTCAGAGATGGTGGCAATGAATGCATCAGCTTGCCTTGGGAGAAGATGAAGGCTCTAGAGGGATTTTCCTCTGCTGTTGCAGTAATTGTCCTCTTGGGGGAGCAGCATGTTGGAAAGCTAATTACTGTGTTCATTGCTCTTAGCAGTATTTTGTGTGCAGACTCAGCTGTGTCACTTGTGCAGCCTGTGTGTGATACAATGTGCTTTGTGTGCAGAGAAGGCTGTAGCTGAACTGGTACATGAGGGGAGAGAGATACTGGTACATGGCTGATTTTGTCTGTCATTCATTCTGGTCTTTTTTGTTTGTTTGTTTGTTTCTTTAATTAATATAGAAGCATTAATTTTAAAGATCATGGAATTAGGGAGTAGCACTAGAATGTTTGGTTCATTCTCCTGTTATACCTCTGTGATAGGTGGCAGAACCTCTGTGGTTCATCATGAGCTAAAGGATGCAGATGTATTTGGTTTTCATGACTGCCGGGGACAGGAATTTGATGGAGTCCCCAACATGTCTATGGAGTGGGCAGTAAACCTTCAGTAACATGTAATTGAGTACTAAATGTCCTAAATTCATGACTAAACACCTGAAACTATTTAATGGGCTTCTTTCCTTCTGGGAACTGGGACTTGGGCTTTCTACAGTGCAATGTACTTTCAGGCTAGGGATAATTTGTAAGCAAATAAGTTTGTATTGCTATTTGGTAAAACATTGCATTGATGTATAGTTGAAATGAATACATATTTGAAATAGGCATGTTTTTATTCATTCTGTTAAAAAAAAAGAAGATACACTTTTTTGTGCCTTTCAGAGGCCTGTAAATGAGCAAAAAGAACTGCTTAATAAATGGAATGAAATGGGAACTGATGAGCCAGGTAAGGTCAACTAAATTTACATGCATTAAATTTTTGTATACAGAAAGGCAGCATGCCCATCTTACTTACCAGTCAAAGGTTAATCTAATCTCTTCAAGGCAAATTGATTTTGATCTTTCTTTCATTGGTAATGCATCATTATGCATAAATAAATACTTACTTCATTGTTATTTTGTTTCAAGTTATTGTACTAACATTGAATCTTTACTGAGAGGTTATTGTATAATACTCCATATTACAGTGCTTTAGAGATTTATTCAACTAAGACACAGCTCCTCTTATTGTAAGCTCAGGCTAACAGAAAATGTTCAGAACTATGGATAATTAAGCTCAGATATTTTCTTGACAAAAGATAAAAATAACTCTTGCATAGAATAATCAGTGATATTATACTTTGGGAGAGCAAAGCTGACTCTCATGTTAGTTCATAGCCAAGTTCCTTAAAAAGAATTTTGCAGAGGTGCTGGTTTGTATTTACACTACCACCTCTCTGATGGCAAACACTTTTCATGGATTTTGTAGTACTTCTCCTCAGTTTTCATTTGACAGCAGTACATGTAATGCAACAATCTAAGCTGTTAAAAAATACCCTGCTTTTGAAAATCATCTTTCCTAAGTCTGGTTCAATGTAAACACTTAGGAGGAGTAAGTAAAAGCTTCCTGTGACAACTGTTCACTTCATAGCATCATAGAATGGTTTGATATGGAAGGGACCTTGAAGAACACCCTCCTCTTCATTTATCTGGGGTTTACAAAAATAAGGCATTATCAGTAGCATAATCATGACAGAATATATGATGGGTCTTGCCATGATATTTGTGATGATGTTAGTTTGATCTTTGCTCTAATCTGTTATTTAAATTTCTAGATTGTGTTATAGACAAGGCACATTTTTTTTTATCTTTTGGTTTTAATGTGGTGTCGTTGAAATCTTGCTTCAGATCTAAGTCTTTTCCGGCCTGTTTATGCACCTAAAGATTTTCTTGAGGTAAGCCTCTATGAAACAATAATCAGCCATTGGCTTGTATCCATTATAGTCTTTTATATGAAGTGGGAAAAATAATTGCTAAGTGTATTTCATACTCATCATTTATAGCAAGTGAAATTTGGCATGGTTTTCATGAAGCCATGTTTGGTTTACAAAACAAAATGCTATTGTCCCTTTTTTTGTTAAACTGCAGTTTTAAATTGTACCCATGATAAACTTCTCTAAAGCATAATCTGTGCTCAACTTTTTTCCCTCAGAGAGTGATTCTCAACTGATTTTGTAAACCATTTTACATTTTAAATTCTAATATATTAAGCTCATAAATCACAATGAGCTAATAGACTGATAGTAGACTGCAGACTTGGGTGCAGTTGAAATTGTAGGTCATCTAGGAAGGTTGTAAAAAATCAAACATGAAACAGAACTGTATGGAATTTCAAGGTGTTTATATGTAATCAAACAGAACTGATTAAAAAATTGGTGACTGTGGAATATTTAAAGTCTTAAATATCAGTATTATTCATAATTTTCTATGACTCGATCACAGAACATCATAGTAAAACAGTAAAACTTATTACAAATTACTCCTTTTGTTCAGTTAATCAAAATCATGTTGAAAATGTTTTATTTATTTTGTTTTCCATCATTGTACCAACAGCCATGGTGTGTTTTTAATCTTGGATCTGTAAATAAATCCATCTTTTTTTTTTAGCTTTATTCAATGACCCTCATGATCATCCTTTTTTTCTCTTATACTGTTTTCTTTCCAGAGTTTGCAGTTTCTTTAAATTAACAAGTCTGACAGTGAGATTATATGGTATTACAATACTTAAAAGAGTGAGAATTGTAGAGGTATGATGTTATGAAAGAATTTCATAAGAGCTGGAAATTCATGCTAGAAAGAATCTTTGCAGTTCAACATCGTAAAATCTATACCTTGGAATAACAGTATGTAAGAGATTGTAAATTCCTTTACACATCCCAGTTACTTACCTTGACATGATTCCTTGTCCTTTAAATTATATTTGCTTTAAATTTTCAATCTTGTAATTTCTTTTTCTTATATGAAAGAAGATATTTTGACATATTTTTATTTAGTAAGGAATTATTTTAGTTATTAGCTAAAAATATTAATTATTTAGCAATAAAATTATTAATATTAATATTAAAATATCTACTTAATTATTTATAAAAATATTAAATTTTTAAAATATTAATAGTTAATGAAGAAAAAATTATATAGCACTTTTATTGGAAGCTCTGTAAGATTGCCAGTGTTAAGAAGATGGATAAAAATTCAGAGAAAAGTAATACTGAAGAATATCCTGGATACGGTAGCCATCAGAAATATATTGTTGGCATAACTAAATGAGGAAGTAAATTTTAGTCAAGACATTACTATGTAGCCAGCACTTAATTGCATATATTAAAAATTATTTCTGCTTTTTCATTGAGCTGATTTTTCAAAGTAGACTATGTTAGCTTCCTTAAAAATTTCAGTACTTTTTGATTTTGAAAACGTTGAGATACAATTTGATCATTTGTGTCTATATATATAAGTTGTGGGAAATGATTTAGTGCTGAATGTACTGTTTGTAATGCTGATGATGTTGAGAAGAGTTCTGAACGTAAGCAAGAAATGACAGAGCTACAATTTTTAAGGTATTGATGAATCTTCGAAACCCAAATTATGAAAATGGAGAGCAGCCTAGTTTCAGAAATCATCTGGGACTAATTCAAGTTCCCTTAAAAGTTAAAGATATTCCAGAATTGGTAAGTATATTTTTTTCTTATAAGAGGTTTCTGAAAAAATTATTTTTTTCTTGGTAATGAAAATGATTCTAATGAATAAAAAAGAATATTAGTGTCATCATA
Organism: Trochalopteron elliotii; assembly: GCA_024734555.1. Taxonomy (NCBI): domain Eukaryota; kingdom Metazoa; phylum Chordata; class Aves; order Passeriformes; family Leiothrichidae; genus Trochalopteron; species Trochalopteron elliotii. The sequence goes on along the minus strand of JANPWX010000062.1, from coordinate 2,091,469 downwards.
AATTTCTCCTTTTGAAAGTGAAAGTCAATCTAAATATGTAGTTAAAATACAGAGCATAAAGAAGTTCTATGAAAAAACATTTTTAATGAAAAATAAAACATAAACAGTAAATTTTCTGCCAGTAGGGAAGTTTTCATTTTATACCACATGGGTTTAATTTGTGCCAAAAATACACTTCTGTACATGTTACTCACTTAATCATTTTTCATCTGTACAAGAAACTTCAAATTTGTAGTACATCTCAATTCTGCAGATGCTCTACAAGATCAGTAGCCTGACAATGAGTTCGCTTCTCACTTTCTTCTCAATATAATTTTAAATCCCTTTATTGTCAGGTTGTAAATGAAAATAACTGTTTGAATACTAGTGTATTGAAAACTAGTGTACTGTTTTTTCTAAATGCTTCACTGATGAGGCTCTTGGAGATTTTATGCTAGTAGAAAAACTTGCACCTGAGTTGGAAAAGAGATGGATCCGTACCCTGATCTTTTCATTCACCACTTCACTACATCCAGGTGTAGCTCATACTTGACATGCAAACTGGGGCTTGTAACTAAAATTAGAGTAAGAATTGATGTGAGATTCTATTTCAAATAGAATAGTACGTTTTCAAATATATTCTATTTCAAATAGAATAGTACGTTTAGAAGACCTTGATTTGGTCCAGAAAATACTCACATTAAGCCTTTCAGAAGAAATCTCAAGTGATTTAGAGAATTCAACATATTCATTACTTTGTTATGGTTCTGCTCCTTTTCAGAAAGAAGACTTCAGCGAACTAGGCTTAAATATAGGACAGCTAGGTATTGATGATTCAGCACAAGTGCCTCCTGGTAAGCTAATGCCATGCTCCAGTCATTCAAACAGAACACTAATGAGTAGAATTCTCGAAATTACCAAAAAAATTATGTATTTTTCCCATAGTAAACCATAAATATTTGTATCATCTGTAACTATGATTGTAGTGATTTTCATAGGAAAATATAGCTAATAATGTAAAACGTTGCGTATATGAAGAGTCAGATTTGGCAAGGTTTAAAGTCATCACCTTAAGTAGAGAATACATTAATTTTGATATGTTTGAACATCTCAGGATATAGAGAACCACATTGCCTGTTTCCAGAAATACAGAAATTATCAATAACTGTTAATCCAGCTAACAGAGAGGTGCATACATATATACATACAAACATATTTAAAATAACTGTTGTCAAGAAAATACTACAGGACATACCCATATATTAATATTCAGTTGCTTAAATAGTGTATAATCTCTATTGGTTTTCCATGTATGCATCTATTGCTGTAGGAAGAGGTTTTAAAATGGTCTTTCTATGTAAAAATGGAATTCACTGTAGTATCATGAGATTTTTTCTTTTTAAATGAAACTTGCCTAATTGAAAATCATGTAGTATAGTGCTGCTTTGATATTTTTGTTTTTGAAACACAAAATTCATTTTTGAAAAAGAACTTTGACTCTGATGCATGTTAACTTTTAGTGATGTTAGCAGTAAATAGCAACTGAATGTACTGGTGTGTGGTAAAAATACATTATCAGCTGGAGTGTCTTTTTCATTTATTTTTTGCCATGCTTTTCTGTGTCTTTATTTTCTAGAGTTCTTTGAAAATGAACATGTACGTGTTGGACAGAAAGGTATGGATCTGTTTTATCTGTAATAAATTGTGAGTAGTTAAGAATGCATTTAGTAAATTTGTATTTGCATGTACCTCATAGAATTTTAAGAACTTAGACTAGCACAAAGCATTATCAGTAATACCATTGTAATTTAGATAGACAATCACTAATACTATTGTCATTTAGACAGGGACAGAAAAGCAAACATTTGCAGTCTACCAGTAGTTACCAGATAAAAACAAAATAGGAGGCACATAGACATCTTTTTGGTGACAACTTAACTTATTCCACTGCTGAATTTCAGTTTTAAATCAAAGTTCTGTGGACTCTGTTCTCTGCACACAAAGTTCTCATTACTGTAATGGGATCTATGCCTTTGTGTCAGAATAGTCTTTTTAATAATTGGCTGCAATTGCAGAATATTGCAGTACATAGCCACTATGGAATATTCACTCACTTGTCTCTCTATACTGCTTTTTCTGAAAAGTTTCAGGATTGTTTTTGTAGTTAAGAAATAACATACAAAAGGAAGGGAAAGTTAAAAGAAATAGTAATTTAATAGTTTAAGTTTAGCTATAGAAGAAATATATAAGGAATGGTTGAAATCCACCAGTATTTATGCATTACTATCTCTTCTGATTCCTGCTGAACATTAGCACCAAAGGAAAAAATAGGCAGGATACTGTCCCAAAAGTGCTCCATCCTAAATTTTTTGTTGCAGTAACAAAACAATGATCTTTCTTTCTTACTTACTTCTTTTGTTGTCATCTTTCTGTCCTGCACTGTCAATTTTTTAATGCAATAGCAACTCATTAGGTAGTGTCCACATCTCTGTTCTTTCCTATCTTCCAAATAAACTATATTTTCTGGACTTCTTGAGCCATTCATTCGATGCCACATTGTTGTTCATAATCATCATCTCTTGTCTATACGAAGCAGCCCTATTCTGGAGAATGCCTTAGCTTTTCCTATATTCAAAGACCAATAATTTTGTAAGCATGTAAGTGCCTTGACCATAAACTGAAATCCATTTTCATTCAGTGGGAATCCTGCTGCATGCTCTAATAGGTGTTAGTTATGACTTTGTTTGCCACTGAGATACTGATTTTGCTTTTATATTAGATATATTGCCAAGTCTGAGGATTTTATTTTGTTGTGTTTAGTAAAACCCATCTTGTATATACCAAAACTACTTTTTAGTATTTTGTATGTCAGTAAGAAAAAAATAAGGTAAATACTCATGGATGCCAAGATGAATCACAGTGTTTCTGAAGTTCTGTGGAGAATATAGGAATAGGGGTTTTTTGCCCTCTTGATGCAGGATCATAGAAATGTCTCTGTTAGAGTTCTGCAAGTTAAACAAAAATTTGGGAAGCTGGTCTATTCAGTATTTAAGGAAAAAGGGAAGGATAGAAAAACAATTTAGATAGATATTTAATTAGATAGATATTTAATTAAATATTTAATATTTAATTCATATCAAAGCAGATATTGTGAATATCAAATTCAGTGAGATACAAAAAAGCAAGCTGTTTCATAGACACTTCAGAAAAATTAGAGGATATGGATTTGGAAACTTATGAGTAGCAGCTGAACACCTGTGTAATGTCTAGATAATAACACAGAAATTTCTCCAACTCTCTTTTGTGAAAGACATTTTGGGTATGAGTGTACAGTTCATCACATGCCCTTGGTGAGGAACACTTTTACCAGATTACCATAGCTAAAGATATATGTCTTTCAAGTTTATAGATTTAAGTAGGGAACAAGATAATCTGTTTTATGGTATATACAGTATTGCATTCAGCATGAGGCCCTTGTGACAGAGTAGCCTAAAGCTTCACAACAGTGACCCAAATAAACAAACCTGTCAGCAGTAGAGTATTTATTTTATGTCAATATGAAGGCAAACCAACATCTTTCAAGGTCTTTATACTCTAGAGTAAATATACCAATAATGAGAGAACATGACAGTACACTCTGGAATGGAGAATTCTGGCCCCACAGTTATCTGTGGAGATACTCCTATAGTTGACAAGAAAAGAAGGGAGACACAAAAAAAGCCATAATGAGTGGCAGTCTCCTATTTGAACTGAGATACCACTCATTGTTAAACCAGGAGTATTTTGTGGCTATAAATGAGTGCTTATTCTGCATAATGCCAGCTTAGTAGCAGCAACTAGCCTTGATATAGTCATGTGTACATACTAAGTTCTATTTTATGACAGAAAGTAGTGCAGCCTTGCTGATTAATACCAATTGCCTTGTTTCCCAAGGAATTACTTAAAGATTGCACTGTGGAAACCAGATCTTTTCAGTATTTTCCTATTAGCTAGTTCTTACAGCATGGTAAGACAGATGTTAAATATTAAGGTATTTGATACAAGTCTTACACTACATCAACCCTTTACCTGCTTTGTTTCTTACAGTGTTAGCAGAGCAAGACAGTGCTGCAGCTCAGCAGTATGTTCGTCAGGGATGTCCAACAGCACTCCGAGCTGATCTGTGGGCCCTCATCCTTAACATTTCTAATCAGCCAGAGGTAAGTGGCAAAGGGAGAGTAGATGTGAAGACTAGGTGAGAACACAAAAGTGCAAGCACATATCTTCTAGTGATACTTTTTCCGAAATAGAAATACTCTACTGAGTTGTCACAGAAACTGATAAACATTTTATGATTTAAAAACTCTGTGCTGTGGTGAAGTCTTTGCCACTCTTCCTAATTTTTAACAGATATGTGAGCAAAATACTGTAGAACAAATTATTCAAATAATCTGACTGTCTCCTGGGAATTTCCTATATAATGGAATTCACTGTAGTATCATGAGATTTTTCTTTTTAAATGAAACTTGCCTAATTGAAAATCATGTAGTATAGTACTGCTTTGATATTTTTGTTTTTGAAACACAAAATTCGTTTTTGAAAAAGAACTTTGACTCTGATACATGTTAACTTTTAGTGATGTTAGCAGTAAATAGCAACTGAGTGTATTTTGAAGGGGGCAAGAATAAAGATCTGGGACGAGGACTGAACCTCTCATATTTTTGCTAAGTTTTATAAAAAGATGTGTTATATCATTTTCCTGGTTGTTTGATCCTGTCATCATATATCTTATAAATTGCTTTATGTATTATGGTGTATACTCTGCATATATACAATCAGAAAGACTTAGAGAAAAGCTAGTAAGATGTTGGTTGTTTCCATGTTCCCTTGTACAGCAACAGTTTTTCATTGTACCTTATATTTGATGCAAGTCCTCAACAAAGAAGTTTTTTGCAGTATCTGAAGCCATGCCATAGTTATTATATTTAATGTACCTTAAAAAGTTAAATCCCTCTTTAAGGTCTTTGCATAATTGGGGAAACTTTGATGTGAGGCTTTTATGTGTACTTAATAATTTACCTTGTGATAATTACACAGCAAATGATATTTGTCAGCTATAGATGAAAAAGAAAAATAAACTGTGTACACATACATTATTCTGAGACTGAGTGTAGTAGAAATTTTCCTTTAGGAGACATTTTGCAGAATCCAGAGCCTTGAGACTCAACAGAGTAGATTGTGTGCAGGGAATTAGTGGTGAGACAATACTTTGTGATGAAAGATGTGAGCAGGTGGCTAGAAAATGATAATGATAACTTGGAGACGAAGTGGTAAGGGCAGATAAAGTGATGCAGACTGGGAAATTAGTCTACTACTTTGAGATTATTGAAATAAAGGGTAGAAAAACAGAAAAATACAAAATGCACTCTCAGTACCCATAAAAACCAGAAATTATCAAACTGGGACAAGATATGTTATGTTGGAGAAAATAATTTAAGCTGTGAGGTAAGTGCATGTAAATGTTTTTCTGTCAAGCAGAACTGAAGCTGTTCTTCTAATGTAACAGGTGTAATAATCTTCTGTCTTCTTTTCCAAGACTATTTTTGCATAGCATTTTTCATCCTGGCTGCTAAAAGTTGTTTTATGGACTTCGAGTACTAAAAATAGCAATGCATTTAAAAGATGGATTTTCTGAGTGAGACCTAGCAGACTGCCCATGGATCAGGTAGAATAGCACGTGGGTTACCACAGCTATGTTATAAGCTGAATAGCCATGGTTCAGTTTAAGCATTACGTTTACTAATGTTTCTTACACAAAAGTAAGCTGTGACTACTCCCAAAATGCTAACACTCTGAGATGTTCTTTTCTTCTTGCATAGACTGAATACATGGCTTTTTTTTTGTGAAGTGTAGCAAAGCAGTTTCTATATACATGTAGCTGTTTCATGATCTGCTGAATTTCATATAGACACTATAGATTTATCTAACTCTTCTTTACTCTACCTCTTGTGAATAGCTTCTGTGCTAGAGTTGAGTTGTCTGTTTGCAGACATTCCTTGCTGTAATATTTCTGATTTGCAGTTTAGGCTCTATTACATTTATAGCTGTATGAATCTCTAAATCACATGAACTGTGAATTTCCTCTCTTTAATGTGAAACATTATAAGGGTTTGATATGGGCAGCATTGTGTGTGCTAGCATCCAATATTGTTGTTTGGGAAATTTTATTCGGTAAAGCTCAGTCTCTGTATAAAGCTAATTTACAGCCAAGTGAAGGATGATACTAACAATCTGCATTGTAATCATAAAAATGATAAACTGTGAGCTTAGTGTGCAGGATTATTTAGAAATGTATAAACACATTGCCCGACAATGAATTGTTCCTCAGTTTTCATTTGTAATGGTACGCTTTAGAGGAAGTGTGTTAAAAGAGCCTTTTTAAGGTTGCAAAGACAAACATTTGAAGGTGAACAGTGTCACAGTTAATATAGTCTGTGTAAACAGTCCAATTTGCTGTATATATATTTTAATCATATGGTCTTGAATCACAGAATCACAGTTATTTCCTGTGTGATGTCTGTCTCATTGCACGAAATGGATGGCACACACTTATTGAGAATCTGTTTAATTTTTTTTTCCTTCTGTTCACAGTGTTACATAATTGTTTATTCTCTGCATGCTGCTCAAACAGTGTTTAGGAAAGAAATTTGCTCATTTGCTGATAGGCTTTTTTTCCCCCTCTAATTTTTTTGAGTTAGTAGGTAGAAAATCTTAATTCTGAAAATTCCAGCATTCAAAAATGAGTAATGCTTTACTTTGCTATAGGTTTTACTGAATGTAGTTTCAAAGGTTTAAAAACTTGATAAATAGGTGAGGTGGTAAGTTCATAATGGAGCATTATGTGTATCTGCCTTATCAGAAGGGTTTTTTAGATTAGGATCTGTAGCCAAAGGCCCCCACTGTATCATTCAAAAAGCAGAAAACCCAGTTACAGTAACAGACAGTCATCCTCTTTGGCTGGAGAAGGATGTACTTTACAAGAAGATTTCACTGATCTCTGGTAAAAGGAGAATAAGCTTTGGACCCTCTTCAAGGATTTACCAGGATTTACATCCTTTAACTCTTTTGTCTGTTTTCTTTTTATGTAATCTGATTAGGTTTTTGTTTTGTCCTTGTTACATTTGAGAGGCAAATGCAAGAGGCAAATGCAAAAGTGCAATCACGTGGTGAGGGTAACGAAAAATGGGTCATGACCTGCCAACAGTTCATCAGTGAGGGTGTAGATCTAGTGTCAGGGGTTTCATGGCAGGACACAGGTGGACTCTGCTGGCACAGAGGCTGCTGAGTAATCCAAACCGTTGTTTCAGAGAAGGTGATTATCCAGATTCTGCTTAAAGTAGCTTTTCTGGATTCTGCTGAAATATACTGTTCTCTCTTGCCCATTTCTCTTTCTCTCTTTAATGTTCTGTCTTGCTCCTTTCAGAGCTCCTTTATGCTCTCAGGTGGATGCAATATGAATGTTTTGGGTGAAATTTTAGGATGTGGCTCTGTAAGCTCAAGAAGGCTGGTCACTGCCGTCCTGAAGTGTACTTTATTTCAGTTTGGAAAGATGAGTATATTTAGAGGTGTGGTATAAAAGTATATAATTTTCAAGAAAGCTTCTGTCTATATAAAAATGGAACATATTTTTAAAAGGAAAAAAGTTTACAGATTAATGTTACATGAAGATTTGACAGACAAAGAAAAAATGTTGAATCGCATGAAAATGGTAAGATTTTTGTTTTATAACTGAAAACATTTTAAATAACATAAGAAATATAACACATATTTGGACACTCCTGAAACTTGTCAGTAGTGGAATTTCTCATCTGAAGAAAGAAATGCAGCCAGTAAATAGTAAAAGAAGACTTGAATCTTTTTTAAAGGCTGAGTAGGGCTCTTAAAATATTCCTCACTGTGTAAGAGACTGATCACCAGAGAGTCTTGCGTCTTGAAAGTAAATCTTGTTTATGATTCAGATGTAAGGAATAAATCTATAAATACAGCATCAATCACAAGCCTCTTGTCTTACTAAGAGACATGGGCAAGATCCTCTTGTAGCCAAGTTGTGGCTGAAAACCTGTCATGATTCCCAAGCCCAGCTTCATTTTGCATCACAGCAATCACAGTTTAAGAGAGAATGAATGGCAAGTAAGGAGTTAAAACCTTTATTCTTAGAATGGTTATAATTGTGTTAGCTTTGCAAGTTGTTTTTTAATAATTTCTGATTTGTTTCCTAAACTTTTTTTGCATGAGTTCTATTTCAAGTGAACAGCTTGTCCTTCTGGTCTTCTTAGAATCATAGAATAGTCTGGGTTGGAAGGGACCTTAAAGATCATTTTGTTCCAACTCCCTGACCACGGGTTTTGGTTTGTGCTTTCTTTGGTTTTGGTGTTTTTTTGGTTTTTTTAATATTAGTTTTTTGTGTTTTAATATAGACAGTCAGTGGAGATGAAAAAAAAATGTTATTCATTTGGCTGTGTTATACTTGATTAGACTACAGTATTGATGCTTTAAAATAATGACTTGAGCATTTGTGTAGTTCTTTGTAGCTTTGAAGAACAGAATGCTATGTTCATACTGCAGATACTTTGCACTTAGTAAATATTTATATCTGATCCTTCTTAAAGAAATAGTGTAATATTTATAACTCCCCTTTTTTATTTCTCAAAAGGAAAATTTAAATATTTTCCCTGGGACAGGCATAAGTGCTTAGTAAATACAGCTCTTGTCCTCATTTCAACTTAGCAGTTTAGTAATATGTTAATTCTAATAGTTTCTAAGTGTGTACTATTCACCATTCTCTCCCTCTCATGATTTCATCTTACTTTCCACTTGTTCTTCAAATCCTTACTCTGGACTTGTCTTTATCAAAGAAATCAGCAGTAAATCTGTGTAGTTTGGAATATACAAATATTTGTGTTGTATCCATATAGATACCTCGAAATCAAAATAGTTTTGTGAAATGGGAAGTAGCTTTGGGATGGCTGACGTGATTTATCAATTAGTTCAAATCAATCAGAAATTGTTATTCAGTTGTAGGTGTAATGGCAGAGAGATATTTAGGGATTTAGGAGTTACAGGATAACAGTGTGATATTTAATTCTATTTTTCGTTTGCAAGCTCTTTCTAAGAAATGAGGGACAGAATAAGTAAAAGGAGAGAAGTTTGTTCTGATTCTTCCCCATTGTTTCACCTGTATGTTCTATAGACATTCAGGAAATAACTGGAGTTTAAAAACAGGTCCTAATTTTTTGTACTCTTCACCAGTTATTTTATATATCATTTCATCTTTGCACAAATTTAAACGGTTTACAGGTTCATACTAGCTTAATGTCAAATATTTGCAGCCACTCAGTATTGTTTAGAGATAAGACAGAACCTATTGATGGAAAGGTGCATGAAAATAGAGGGTAACAAAGAAATAAAACATAATGATTTGGAGCATTGAAAATGTTTTAGGCGTAGAGAGAACCAAAGGTTGGAAGGTTGGGTCTTTGGTTTGAATTAGTCCCTTCATTCTCATTTTATTACTTACATGACAGTGAAGTCATTTTATAATGTCTCAAATCTCAATTCTTAGGGCTTAAACTAGAAGAAAACATGATAGATGCTTCATAAACGTGCAGTGCTTTTTTTCAGTTCTTTTCATTTTTTTTCAGTTTTTTGCATGCTTTTTTTTTTCAATTGATGAAAATTAATTTTTTTACTTTAAATATAAATTCAGGCCATGTCTCAGATAGATGATGGTAATATTCTTAATTTTAGGACATCTTGTATTATGAACAGCTTAAGTCAAATGTGATTCAACACGACCTTTTAGTGGACAGCCTGATTTACAAAGTAAGTAATTCACTAAACAGTGAGTGATTTATGTGCTTATCACACTGGTATCTTGTTCGTTTTATTAAGAAAGAAAATACTAGATGGTATGGTTTTGAGGAGTGTTAAAGTAATTAGTGTGAACTTATTGTGAACTTATTCCTTGTGCCTGTGTTGTCTCTCATATAAGACATTTGAGTCAAATCATTAAGTCATAAAGGAATGATATCTTCATTTGAAGGAGTAACTGGGTTTGTGAGAAAGAATCAACAGGATATGACTGCTTCCATTTCAAGTTTCAACTCTGAATGCTTAATTATAAAGTTAATATAGCATTTTTTATTTTAAAATGTGGAGTCTGAGCTTAACTGTAGTTCTTTGAGTGAAAGTGAAAGAGTGTCTTCTATCACCATGTTAATTTCAGCCTCCATGGGAGTCTGAAGAGGGGTCTTTTGGCTTCAAAGTCTTGTATTTTTTATTACAGGATGTAAAGCTGACAGCAAGTAATGATGACTACTATTTTGTATTTGAGGATTATTTATATCAGGTATGTAACTATTTTTTGGTTAGAAAACTTAGGAGGTATGCTTCTGTGGGGTTGTATCATCTTTGGAGAGAGAAGTGCCTTTGTAAGGCAGAATATGGTGGGAAAGATACATCTGTTTGCTGCATATACTTTCCCTTCTGAATAGCACACTTGGACACTTAAACAGATTAAGCAGGGCAAGCTTCTAAAACTCCTGCTATGAAGGGCCACACACAGTGTCATTCCAGTGCACTAAGCTGGAAAATATGAAATTAGCCATGTTTTTCCCCTTTCCAGCTTTGCAGTAATAAACCCCCAACAATTGCACACAGAGAAATTAAGACTTGAGAAGTATATTCAGGGTTGCATTTAAAAAACCCTCTTGCTTTACAGTGACCTATTGCAATAAGCATATTGACGTATTTTTAAATTAAAGACATTGATTCTGAATAAGATAGTGACTGGTATGGTTACTTGTAGGATTGCTCCCATTGCAAAACTGTTTCTAGCAATCGGGAATTCATAATTATAAAGAATTTATAAAGAATTATCTTTGTTGGTGACTATGAAATGCCCGTAATTAGAAGGAGATTACATCTATGAATTTCCTAATGTGTAGTTGATTGCAATGTCAACATAACTGACATGCAGCAAACTTAACATTTCGACAGTGCCTTTGATTTCATTAGTCATATCTGTTATGTTAGACTTGCTCAATTTTTTTGTTTAGGGCTGTGTGAAACTAAATAATTTCTTCTTTGATGGGAATATATAAAACTGCTTATTTTTTTTGAATATAAAACAGCAGAATTTTGGGTTCTTTGATCATGGGACAACTTTGGGCACCTGGCCTGTTGGAACTGGATGGGCTCAATCTCTCTGTTCAGGGCAGAAGAATTTTAGCTCATGAACTGGTGGAACGCATTGAGAGGGCTTTAAACTAGGTTCAAATGGGGAAGGGGATGCAGCTGGGCTGTCTGGAAGCAGGCCCAAGGGTGGTAAGCCTGAGTTAGGGGTGAAATCAGTAGCCCAGCTGAGGTGCATGTATACCAATGCACACAGCATGGGTAACAAACAAGAAGAGCTGGAGGCCATGGGGCAGCAGCAAAGCTGTGGTGTAGTCTCCCACATCACGGAAACGTGGTGGGATGACTCACATAGCTGCAGCACTGCACCAGATGGCTACCAGCTCTTCAGGAGAGACAGGAAAGGGAGAAGAGGTGGAGGGGTGGCCCTTTATATAGGGAGGCTTTTGTTGCCATGAGTGTTGAAACTAACGACAATGAAGTTGAATGCCTATGGGTAAGAATTAAGGGGAAGGCCAAGAAGGCTGACATCATACTGGGAGTCTATTATTGTCCACCCAGCAAGGAAGAAGGGGTGGACAACTTACTCGCAGCTGGAGAATGTTTCAGGATCACCAGCCCTTGTCCTTGTAGGTGACTTTAACCTACCAGACATCTGTTGGGAGCTTAATACAGCAGAAAAGAAGCAGTCCAGGAAGTTCTTAGAGTGTATGGAGGACAGCTTTTTGTTGCAGCTGGTGAGTGGGCCTACCAGGGGAGGGACTATGTTAGACCTGTTTTTTGCAAATAGAGATGGGCTGGTGGGAGATGTGGTGGTTGGAGGCTGCTTGGGGCATAGTGATCATGAAATTATAGAGTTCCCGATATTTGATGAAATGAGGAGGAACACCAATAAGACTCTTACATTGGACTTCAGGAGGGCAGACTTTGTCCTATTTAGAAGACTTATTCAGATAGTTCCTTGGGAAGCAGCCCTTAAAAATAAGGGAGTCCAGAAAAGGTGGGCATGCTTCGAAACGGAGATCTCGAGGGCACAGGAACAGACTGTCCCTGTGTCCTGAAAGATGAGTCGATGAAGCAAACGTCCAACCTGGATGGGCAGGAAGGTTTTGAGGAAACTCAGGAATAAAAAGAGGATGTATCATCTTTGGAAGGAGGGTCAGGCCTCTCAGGAAATATTTAAGGGGGTTGCTAGGGCATGTAGGAAAAAAATTAGAGGCCAAAACTCAGTTAGATCTTAATTTAGCAACTTTCATAAAGGATAATAAAAAAATGTTTTTACAAATATATTATGGCAAAAGAAAGGGTAAGACCAGCCTTTGTTCTCTAGTAGATGTGGAAGGGAACTTAGTAACTGGAGATGAGGAGAAGGCAGAAGTGCTTAACTTTTTCTTTGCCTCAGACTTTAGTGGGAAAACAGCTTGTCCTCAGGACAGCTGTCCTCCTGAATTGGTAGATGGTGCCAGGGAGCAGAATGGTCCCCCTGTTATCTAGGAGGAGGCAGTCAGAGAACTGCTGAGCTGCCTGGATGTTCATAAATCTATGGGCCCAGATGGGATCCATCCCAGGGTGATGAGGGAGTTGGCAGATGAGCTTGTGCAGCTGCTCTTCACCGTGTACCAACAGTCCTGGCTCACTGGTGAGGTTCCAGATGACTGGAAGCTGGCCAATGTGATGCCCATTCACAAAAATGGTAGGAAGGATCCTAATAGGCCAGTTAGCATGACCTCAGTACCCAGTAAAGGTAATGGAACAGTTTGTACTGAGTGTCATCATGCAGCACTTACAGGATGGCCGGGGTATCAGACCCAGCCAGCACGGGTTTAGGAGGGGTTGGTTGTGTTTGACCAACTGGTCTCCTTTTATGACCAGGTGACCCACCTGGTGGATGTAGGAAAGGCTGTGGATGTTGTCTATTTGGACTTCAGCAAGGCCTTTGACACTCTGTCCCACAGCACACTCCTGGAAAAGCTGGCAGCCCACGGCCTGGATTGGAGCACTCTTTGCTGGGTTAAGATCTGGCTGGATGGCCAGGCCCAGAGTGGTGGTGAACAGTGCTGCATCCAGCTGGCAGCCAGTCACCAGTGGTGTTCCTCAGGGGTCTGTGCTGGGGCCAGTTCTGTTCAATATTTTTATTGACAATATGGATGAGGGTATTGAGTCTGTCATTAGTAAATTTGCAGATGACACTAAGCTGGGAGCATGTGTTGATCTGTTGGAAGGCAGGAGGGCTCTGCAGAGAGACCTGGAATGGTTGGATGGATGGGCAGAGTCCAATAAGATGAAGCTTAATGAGTCCAAGTGCCAAGTCCTGCATTTTGACCACAATACTCCCTGCTACATTATAGGCTGGGGCTGGTGTGACTGGACAGTGCCCAGGCAGAAAGGGACCTGGGGGTACTGGTGACAGCAGCTGAACATGAGCCAGCAGTGTGCCCAGGTGGCCACGAGGGCCAATGGCATTCTGGCTTGTATCAGGAATAGTGTGGCCAGCAGGAGCAGGGAGGTCATTCTTCCCCTGTACTCAGCACTGGTGAGGCCACACGTCGAGTGCTGTGTCCAGTTCTGGGCCCTCAGTTCAGGGAGGACGTTGAGATGCTTGAACGTGTCCAGAGGAGGCAACGTGGCTGGTGAGGGGCTGGGAACACAAACTCTGTGAGGAACAAATGAGGGAGCTGGGGATGTTTAGCCTGGAGAAAAGGAGACTCAGGGGTGACCTTATCATTCTTTACAGCCTCCTGAAATGTGGCTGTATTCAGGTGGGGTTGGTCTCCTTCACCAGGCAGCAACTGACACAACGAGAGGACACAGTCTTCAGCTTTGCCAAGGGAAGTATAGGTTGGATATTAGGAAAAAGTTTTTTACAGAAAGTGATAAAGTACTGGAGTGGTCTGCCCGGGGAGTTGGTGGAATCACCATCCCTGGATGTGTTTAAAAAAAGACTGGATGTGGCACTCAGTGCCATGGTTTAGTTGAGGTGTTAGGGCTGGGTTGGACTTGATTATCTTGAAGGTCTCTTCCAATCTAGTGATTCTGTGAAATTTGTAAACTGAATAATGTCAACTCAAACATTGATATTTGTTCACTAAAATATTTACATGTAAGAATTTTTCTTGATTTAATGGTCAAAGATGATCTTTGTTGTAACACTGTGTCTTCATCTTGGGAATTGAAAATATGATTTCTATTTCTTTTTCGTTTATTATGTAGAGTACCATGGCATTAATTAGTCATTAACTGACACTTGCATTAGACATGGGGATATAAACTATGAAGAAGTATGAACTAATATATGATATAATACTTTGTTTTAAGGTCATCAGAAATACATTTTGTTCATCATTGTCAATAAATAACCCAGTTGAATGTTTTCCATTTTTTATATCTCTATTGACTGAAAGAACAGCTACAGAATGAAAATCATAAAAAAGACTAAATTGTTTTTAGTAATTTGAAGACTCACCAAAAATCCTTGAAAAATTATATGGCTAGTTTTACTGCAAGGCTTTGAAGTAGCGAATATCTCAAACTTCTAATTACTTGTTGCTCTAGTTTTGATTGCTATTTTGTGGTATTCTTCAGACTCTGCTCTAGAAAAAAGTTATCCATTTTCCTTGATAATTTCCTCTTCCAACCTAATTTGCAAATGCTTTACTGCCGAATTATTTTGTTCTATAGCCCCTGGAAGAATTTTGTAGTATGAGTCACTGTGATATGGGATATTATTTATTGATTTAATATGATATATGGAATTAAATATTGGCTAAATAAGATAGATAATGAAAATATTAGTTTAAACCAGATACATTATTTTGAGTTTGCACTCGGTTTTTGCTTTTTTTCATGACTAGTTACTGCCTCTTAAGTTTTCCAAGTCATTGAGCAGAGTGTGTTGTTTGTGTATTGTGGAATAGCTGAAATGTCCACCAAAACAAGAAAATTTGGGCTTAAAATAATGATGAGGCTGTTTTGTTGCATTATTGGTACCTCTTTAGTAGCATACAGTTGTTTTCAGGAAAAATACTGTGAAATTGTCATTTATTTCCTTTAATATCTTTGCTTTCTTTTCCCCAAAGTTTACTTATTTTTATTACTTCTTCCTAACTATTAAAATAAAATACAGGTACCTTTAATAATGTGATTTCTTTTTGATAAAAGCTTTGACTTTGGGTTATTTTCTTTTCCTCAGTGATTTGAATGCAATAGTTTTCTTTTCAGTTGGATTATAAATATCCAATAATTTAGTTATTATTTCTGTACTTGAAAAGGGGTTTGCGCCATTGTTTTCTTTAGCACTATCATTTTGTTAATGAGGAAAATAACACATGGATTAGGAAATTCATAAATTAATTCAGGCCAGAAGTTCAATTTGAATGCTATAGTCTTAGATGCAAAGAACCTTGCTCAGAGTTTTTTGGGTATAGTCATAACTTAGGTTTGAGCTAGAGTCTATCTCTTATAAAGATGCAGAGTCTTAATTTAAAGACTTCCAGATACTTGTACTGGACACTGTATTCCTAAAAAAGAGAGCCTCAAATGAAGGTTACATTCTTTCCCCTATGAGAGAACACAGTTTATGTCCTGTTCAGATTAGTTTCTCTTTCCTTCACCTCAGTTAACATACACATAGAATTACATTTGCCTGTGTATTGTTATTGTCAGTGATATTTTGGCAGCTATGAACACGATTGTGTATTGCACAAAAATAGTATTTAGCTTAAACTGTTTGAGGTAAGAAAGTATTACTCGTTTTTAAAAGATGTTTGTATTTGAGAAATAGTTTTGAGGTTCAAAAAAGAAAAAAGTCTCAAAATATGACCTACTTATCATAAAAAAAATTAAAGCAATAATATTCAATTGTGTCATTTATTGTGTTTCCTTTGAGAAATGCTGATATGTGGAATATGTTTGCACCAATTAGTGGGAAGGAAAAATCCATTCATTTTTATTCATAATAAATTATGTAGTGAAACATTTCCTCCTTTTACACCTTGACTACAGTTAAAATAAACTCTTAAGATCTTAAAGAGCAGAGTATCCTGGGTTCAGCTAGGGTAGAGTTAATTTCTTCTCAGTAGCTGTTACAGTGCTGTGTTTTGGATTGGGAATGAGAATGGTGTTGATAACACACTGATATTTTGGGGTATTACTAAGTTGTGTTTATCCTAAGGACTTTTTCCTTGTCTCATGCTCTGCCAGTGAGGAGGTGCACAAAAGAAACTGGGAGGGAGCATAGCCAGGACTGATCAAAGGGGTATTCCACACCACAGAACGTCATGCCCGGTATATAAACTGGGAGGAGTTACCTGGAGTTGGGTGGCTGATCTGGGTTTGGGAAGGGTCTGATATTAGCCTTTTATTATCATTATTATTATCATTTGCTGTTATTCACTTACTAAACTGTTCTTATCTCAGCCTACAAGTTTTACTTTGATTCTCCTCCCCATTTCAGCAGGGTGGAGAAGGGAGGGTGTTGAGTGATGCTTAGTTTCCAGCTGGGCTTAAACCCCAGCAGAGAGGGATTCAGCTGTGCAGAAGTCAGCCGTGAGTTGAAGTCTGCGTTGTGTCTGCCCTCTCGTGTACATCCTTCATAGTGCAGCCTTTCAGTGCGTGAGAACATGAAGATTTTAAAGTACAGTACTAACTGCTACATTTTTTACAACTCCAGATAGGATGAGATTCTTTATTGTTTTTTTTTCTATGAATGCTTTTACTGCTTAATTTTATACTCAGTTGCTATGAATACAGTTTTTTCCATTTATGTAAACAATAAACCCCAAATATACTTTAGAGTATACGATGTGCATTTCTGATCTTTAGGATACAAGGTGAACATTATAATCTGTTTTTTGAAAGAGCTGCATTGCATGCAAACATTATGTAAAGGTCCTGGGAATGACAGCAAATGTAAGTTCTTCCAGAACTGCACACATCCAAGAGTGTAAATGCTTTGCTTGCTTATTCCCTTACTAGGACATCCCCAGGTCACGGTAACTGAGTAGAAAAACAGTCTAAAAGATGTAAAAGCAGCCAGGTACCATACAGTCACTAATGTTGTGACAGAAGGGGATAAATACCTGCTGAGAGGGTTGAAGAATGTGGATATAAAACTGATAACAAATGAAGGTGAATGTAGAATCATAGCAAGTTCAAAGTGAGCCTGGAAATTTGAGCAGGAAAATAAACTAAGGTGGTGAGGAGCTTTCAATCGTATTGACTCTCTTAAATAGCATCTAATAGGTGCTAATTAAGACAGGTCCTTAAATTTGTTAGTCAGTTGACTTTCTTTTCTGCAGGTGTTACTGTGTTTTTCCCGAGATACATCTGTGTTGGAGCACTTTGCTTACAGTAGTGCCACCCCACCCAAATCATACATACAAGGTAAAAAGAGTTGTTTTTAAAAAGATCATGTAGATTTTTGTTGACTGATGCACTAATACAGTATGTGAATTTGCTTTGTGTTCATTACACCCAGTAGACTGCACTTTAAAGAAAGTTAATAAAAATACATCCAGCTGACTTCTGCACAGATTCTGACAGTTTAGAAGCTGATCACAGATTGCAATGTTGTTCTTTTAATCCAGTTTTCTGTGTATAATTCTGCAGTGTTTTACCAGAAGAAGTGAAACACAACTATGGCAGTATGGTAAAACCATGACAATGTCTGTCTTCATCAGAGCTAGACATTTAAATAGACATTTAAATATTGTCCTCTGCAACTCCAATAAATGTAGCAACTGGAAGTTGTTCTAGAATGTTGTCTTTGCAAAGCAGTGAGCTTTGCAAATATTTGTAGACAGGAGCAGAACATGTTGCTGAAGAATTGTGGGCTCTGTTCAAGTGTGAGAGAGTAGAGCTTTACCAAACATACTTAGCACTGATTTCCTTAAAAAAGCATGGCATCTTCCAAAGTATTAAGCTTATTTTTGGATGTTCTTTGACTTGAGGGCTCATTATTTTTCTAAACAATCTTTAGATTTCTTGATTCAGTCCACTTGCCTTCTCTGCCAGCTTCTCATGCCATTCTTCTGGATGTTTCCATGCATCTTAGAACCTCACCTGCCTTGATTTTGCCTAGAGGTTCCTAATTTTGCCTTCCTTCTTGAGTCATTCAGTAATCCAATCACTTTTCTTCCCCGTGTACATTCATCTTCTACATTCCTGTTTATTTCCTTGGTCCTGGTGCCTGTGCATTTAGCCAAATATGATCCCTAAGTACTTTTTTTGTGCAGGACCTCTGCTGACAGTTTTCGTCCTGCTGCTTCTTATGTCGCTATAAGTAATGTTTGTTTTCTAATTTTTTAATTCCTTTTTTATTGCTTTTTTTACTGTCTGCCACTGAATTATGGAGTTTTCTTTACCTACTCCTTGAAATAAGCAAAGGGCTCACCTGAGAGCAGAACAGCAGTGGGATCCAAGGTCTCACTTCAGACACAGAGCCTTGGCAGCCCGGAAACACAGCTGTGGAGAGCATCCTGAATATTCCTAGACAAATGTGGGGAATGATGTTGCTGATGCCTAAATCTGTGCAGTGTAAATCCGAAAGGCTCGTATGTCCTATTTTTAGCCGATTTTCCAAGAGATGTGCTTTATGCTAAAAATACTCATCCTCCAAGATTATAATTCCTGGCTGCACAACTAGCAAACTGTTGAAAGGAAAAGGAGAAAATAATTTTTAGTTTAATGAAACAACTCTTTTGTATCATTGGAAAATACCGGATTTTGTTTTCATGGGGTAGTAGGCTGGAGTTTTGCAGGTTAATTTTTATTTTATTTTAGTCAGTTTGTGCTACAGGAAAATATCAAGGTCCAGATTCCACTGAACCTGACAAAAGTTCTATGTGCTAAATTTTATTGTGAAGAGTAAGTAGAGTACACAGAATATTCTATAAATTTTCATGTAATTAATTAAATTTTTAGTTGAATGTTCTCATTTTAGAACTAAAATAATTGCAAGTGTTAATTAGTTGTAATTGTATTTAATAACATCTTTATATTTCTAAATAAATAGTTAAATTTTATTAATGGATTTTGGATTATTAGTTTCTATAGTTAAAATGTGGTTTAATAATATAATGTTCATTTTGCTGGGAAGATAAAAAAGTTATATGGTCAGTGTATATGATCAGTGATTTTCTTGACTTAATTATAGTCTTTTGTATCCATTGGATGACTTAAATATTTGTTTGCTATATCAGAACATCCATCTTCCTCTGTTGCAGACCTAATGAAGCCTTGAATGTTTATCTGTGGTTGTACCTGTTTAAAGGCCTTTCCTATCCCTAGGTCAATCTGCCCTTATTTCCTTCTAGAGCTTCACCGTCTTCAAGGTCTGCAGCAAACACCTTCAGAAGCTCCTAAGACACACCCAAATAGAATCTCAGTGGAACAGCACTGCTGAAATTTTCCTCCTCTTTTTTGTTGTCATCCTTTATTGATGCTGATTTTAGTTTTATATCTGAGATAGTACCTGTCCCATTGCTTGCCACATTTTAGACAATGTCAGATGGTCAATAATGTAATTAGTTATGATATTTGTAATTGTAACTTAAAATACACTTTTTAATTTAAATGACTTAAATTTTTATACCTTTTTACTGCTTAATGACATTTTCTTTGTGGTTCGGTGGTTCACAGGAAAACTTGGAATGGAAGAATATGCTGTTTTCTATCCTCCAAACGGTATGAATTATACTATTGCCTCCTCTAGTGGTAGTTTGGAAAGATTTTTTTTTCCTCAAATACATGATATTTTCTTTTTCTATTACAAGTTATGTTTTGCTGTTACTCTGTGAAATTCATTAATTTAAAGGAGTAAGCTGGATGGAAGCTACTCCAAACCCACATTCAGCCTGGTGTTAGTGATCGCAAACGGAGTTTGTCTATGTGTGGGAAGGAGAAGGGAAACAACTTGTGGTGCAGCAGCTTGTATTCATTCAGTCTTGTATCAGCACTTAGAGGATTTGAATGATAAATGCTGAAACTTGCTGACCTCCCAGGTTTTCACTACTTAACAAACCACACCCTGAAGTCCTCTCCTTTCAAAATGTGTGTAGACACAACAGATCTATGTAATTTAATATCATTGCTGTTGTTGTAAGTTCAGTTATTAAAATTGTTTTTTCAGCTCTTACCTTGACCATTTCAATCGCTTATTGAATCCTTTCCCTCCATTTGTATTTCAAGTTCAAGCTCTTTCCTCTTGCTTTCAAAGCCTTATGTCACCAATGTTATATCTGTGTCTCTGGCCTTGTTTTTTATGTCTTCTGTATTTCAGTGGAGTCAGTTGCAGTACATACTTTTGTTTCTCTTTTTTCTGCGTTTGGCTCTGCAATTCTTGCAGCTTTGTAGCCATGAAGCATTGTTCTTCTGATCTTTTGCCAAAGCAGCCACCTCTTACCAGTCTTATATAAAATCTAGTGAAGGGGCGTTAAGATCAGCTGGGAAGGAGGAGCGAGCTGTCATGCTACAATTGCCAGGTGCTGTGAATGTTCTATCTGAGTGCTACATGAATTACTAGAGGTCTTGGCCTCCTTTTTTTCCTGCTCCATTCTTGTCAGAGCATGACATTTATGGGTTGTCATTTATCTGAAATTAGGTTCTGATATCAGTAAAGCTTCTGTGTAAAAACTTCACAGAAACTGAGCTTTACTTGATTTTCTAGGAACTGTGGCTTGTGTTTAAACTTGTAATTGGCTGTACTGACACAGGTGATACTGTACTTACGTATGTACAAGATAGAGATCTGTGCAGGTGCAATAACAAGGAAATACTTTGTTCCTGACGTAGACAGACTACAATTCAATAATGTGAGGGGGAATAATATTTTTTGCATGCATAAAGAGGATTATTAAAGAATAAAAAAAGAAATATTTTTGTTTTGCAGGTGTAATTCCTTTCCATGGCTTTTCTATGTATGGTAAGTGTGACTCTCATAAGCTAAAACCTCAGGGTTGCTTTTCCTCATATTGTAGTTTAAAGCTGTATATACTTTTCTGCAACTTTCAAACTTGCGTATATGCTTTTTTTGTGTGTGTGTATGAAGATTGTTGAATATAATTTTTAAAATTTCAAGATGTTTTATTTACTTACATTACAGCTTGCTGCCATGTGAGAATTCCTTCTTTGAGAGCTAATAGCTAAGCTAAACTATGCATCTTAATGTATATGAAT
Organism: Trochalopteron elliotii; assembly: GCA_024734555.1. Lineage (NCBI taxonomy): Eukaryota > Metazoa > Chordata > Aves > Passeriformes > Leiothrichidae > Trochalopteron > Trochalopteron elliotii. Next base: position 2,070,145 of record JANPWX010000062.1, on the reverse strand, counting down.
AGAGGGATAAATTTTACCAACAAAGTGCTCTTTCCTTGTGTTTCACTTCTGGTTAGACCAAGTTACCCATAAAAGAAGTTCTTAAAAACATGAATAATGTGAAAGGCCTGTTGCTTTCTACATTTGCCTACAAGAGGTGTTAAGAGAGCATTACATAATATAATGGTTGCTATAATATAATTTACTGCATAGAGGAAAGCACAAATATCAACAAGATTTTTAGGAAAAAAAGCAGAAGAATCTCCTTGGGTTACAGATGTATTACAGCTATTGCAGATGTGAGATTAGATGTTTTGGCTTTTCAGTTTTTTCTTTTGGTTTATCAAAGGCGTTTGTAGCGTCACAGGGCAAGCAGATTGTAAGATTATGCATAAAATGCTATGTTTTGCTAATAATAAAGTTTAATGATCACACACAATCATTAAAATCATGGAATTGAAATATGAAATGCAAATTTAACCTGACCAGGCAAAGTCTTTGGAGTAATGAGCACTTACGTTACAAACTCTTCCTTAGGGACTCACTTAGAGGCGTTCACTTGTTCTGTGTGAACTGCTTTTCAAAATGTTTGGATTTGATTCTGCCCTTGAGAACAGTGTTTCCCAAACGTGGGTGTGAGTTTTCCTCCCTCCCTCCTGTCCTTGCTCTTTGCACAGGCTCAGAATATGCTGGCTCTGAGAAGGAGGAGGGGTGAAAAGCAAGGCAGCAGAAACATGGTAATGTAGCTGCAGGCTGTGGGTACAGTGGCTGGGGCCAAGCAGAGCATCCTCTGTATTCCATACTGTACTGCTCTGTGAGGAAGTGTCTGGGTCCTTAGGAAAATCCTATACCCTTTTTCCTGTTTGCATGCATACACTGTCAGGGTGCCAGCTGTCAGAGGCTGATCTGTTACCCTCCTTGACTTTATGTACATGTGCACACTGACAAGTTTTCCACCTCCATCTTCAAGCATTAAAAACATGAAAACGGGTAACACCCTTTGCTTTTCTTTTCCCTATGGAAATACATGTTTCTGTGAACATCTCACCTTAGCACCCCACCTCTCATACACAGACACCATTTTTGTTATTAAGCCACCCTCTGTGATATTTAGATATGAAAATAAATTCACATATGCATATATCTGTATATATGTATAAAAATGCATATATCTGTGTGTGTATGTGTACATACATATGCAGATAAATATATCCACATCCCTAGCTTAGTGTAAATAAAATGGAGGGGAAGGTGAATGTAGAGAGAGAAACTATGAGTGTGTTAAGATGTAAGCTGTCAGCTAAAATGAATGCACCTGTAAAATGAAGCAGTCAGCCTGATGACTGGACAGATCAAAAGGCTGTTCACAAAAATGTATGACAATTGTGAGAATGCATTGAGTGGATGGACTATCAGTCTCAAGGAATGATGGTTGTGTTTGAGCAGCACATACATATAACAGATTTATCTGTGTGCTAAACTTCTATGAAGCAAGCAAAGTTTCAGAGCTGCTGTTTTACAAATGTAATGAATTGTCATTTTGAATCAGATGTTCTAGAAGACTTCTAAACAGTAAACTAGCAAATGTCCACGGTTTACAGATCTTGTAAGAAATAAACGTGTCTCTATGAGTTTGTTCATACTTAGTGATGTTATTGTGGCAACCAAAAGCTGTTATTTTAATGTTTTCATTTTCACAAATATCCATTGTCAAGCAGTCTTACAAACAGGGCATCAATTTGGAGCTGGCCACTGGCCCCATGGCACATGGAAAGTTACAGACACTTGAATCAAAAACTTGCACTGTTTGCATTGCTTACACCCCAGGGTGCTCTCCTTACTGCATATTTCTTATGTTCAGAAGCCAGCACTGTAATAAGCAGGTTCCAATTGGTTTAGCTTCTTGAAATATGTAGGAATAATATCTAGAATGTATCATACTCCCTTTTTTGACTTTTTACATTAAATGATAGACTGTGATTGAATACTTCTTTCTCAATAATTGGTTTAGTACTGTTTTTGTAAATTGTGGTACTATAAATTACTTGGCTTTTCCTCATAATTCATGCACTTAATCATTGAATTCTTTTAGCAGTTTACAGTGTTGAGTCAATTATAATTCTTTTATCCTTTCAGTTGCTCCACTTTGTTTTCTGTACCATGAACCTTCCAAATTGTATCAGATATTCCGTGAGATGTATGTGCGTTTTTTCTTCAGACTCCATTCCATCTCTTCTCATCCCTCTGTAAGTTCATTAGGAATTAACTCCACTCACTTGATATCCTGTTTGCTACAGAACAATAATATACAGTAGCATGGTTTTCTATGTGATTGAAATGTATCCTTTTAAATATAATAAAATATTTCAGGCAAGCTTGGGAAAATTATTAGGTAATTCCAGTCTGGATATTGTTGCTTTCTATGTCAGTGTTACTCTTTGCTACCATGTACCTTATTTAAATAATAAGTTCTCCTTTTATGAGGGTATGAAGTCTTTTATTAGAGTTAACAAGGTTTTTAATCAAATAGATTTCTCAGTTCAAAGAGTCACACAAATTCCCTTTCATTAAAGATATGTAATATCTGAAATATTGTCTGGGGTAAAGGGACTAAAATACATGTATAGAGATACTGTTTCAGTGATACCAAGTTAGTGTCTGTTTCTTTATCTCAAGTATCTTGGTATGACAGCATGTTTTTTGGTACTGCTAGATGAGTTTAAATACTTTGTGACCCAGGATCAGTTGTCTTGAATGTACAAGAGTTGTGAAAATTGGCTTGTCTTCTATTTGTGAAGAAAAAAACAGACGAAATATTTCTTTTTTCCATCAAAAAGTGCTTGAAGACTTACATTGTTTTTGAAAATATTTCCTGGTTAAAAGTAAATTCTTTCCTTGGTATACCATTTCAAGGCTATGTATTGTGCTTTCCATCTTTAATAGCAGAGAAAGGGGTCAAACAAGAGTCTGTTCATTTCCATGGTAATTTTTGAAACAATCTTTAAAATGTCTTTATGTTTAATTATTTTTGTAGTTATCCCTATTGCTGTTTGGTTTTACTTATCAGAGAGATCCTTTCTCTCACATCCTTCATTTTTTAGTGGGACTGAGGTCTGTTTCATCAAAGTGGTAATATTTCAAGTAGGTTACATTATAATGACCCGCTAAGTACTTCAACCCTGACATACAAACACCATAAGTAACTCAGACTTGAAACAGACTATCAGAACATGTTATGCTGCTAATACATACATGGAGGCTTTAGTGACTGAAGATACTAGAATTGCTTGTGCCTTTCTCACCTAAGTTGATTATTGTATCATTAATAGTGTTTTATTGCTTGAATTAAAAATTCATGCACCCTTACATGCTGATACTGTTTTCTCAGATTGACAGCATGAGTGTTAGTATTCACGATGTGATCTTGTTTCTTTAGGGCATTGTATCATTGTGTTTGCTTTTTGAGACTCTTCTACAAACCCACCTGCCCCAGCTCTTCTATCACCTCCGAGAAATTGGAGCTCAGCCGTAAGTACTTCTTTCTGACTTGTTACCAATGTTGCACATTGATTGTTCTGAAAATACTGTTCTGTAGTATTTTAATTTAAGATCTATGGGAAATAACACAGAAGTATAACCATCAGTGTGCCATTTTTCCTTGAGAGTCAAATGGAGTGCTTTGTCTAACTTGCGTGTCTGTGCTTTGTGCATTTCTTCTGTATGCTCTGTGAAAGAGAGAATTGCTCTGTGAGAAATGCTCTGTGCTGCATTATTCAGCTGAGTTTCGGTAATTCATGTTGGATCTGATGGAACTAAGTGATGTATTTCCTAGGGGACAGAAGACACAGAGATGTGTTAGTTGCAGCAGAAGGTACTGGAAGAGGCAAGAGAGCAAGAGTCATTCAGTAGTGAACTCATGGCGCCAGGCACAACAGAACCTTTTTGTCTTAATTGGTATCCATCTTAATAGCATAATAGCAGAAAGGATGAAACATTGAGGGTGATAATAGCTAAGGATCACTCTAATGTGATTGTTTGATCAGAATGATAATGATAATGAGATTAGTACTTTATCAAATGAGATGCTAAATAATTTTATGATGGCTCTTGCAAATTAAAATATTATTACTGCAGCAAGAGAAAACGCTTATTCATCCCGAAAGAGAAATGCAGAAGGATAATGAAATATTTTCAATTTATAGACAATCTGATCATTATGGGAAGCGGAAATACAATAACCGTTGTTTGTCACTCATTTGCAGGCTACGAATTTCATTTAAATGGATGGTACGAGCATTTTCTGGTTATTTAGCTACAGACCAGCTCTTGCTTCTGTGGGACAGAATCCTGGGATACAATTCTCTAGAAATTCTTGCTGGTAATAGAATTATTTTTACAAAATGTGTGAAGTCTGTGTGAATGTTAGCTTTAATGTATTTTGTGCTGAGAAGAAAATAGTTGCTCTTTGAATGCAGACAGCAGATTGTATACATGTCAAAGCATATATCATCTAGAAAAATGGAATTGCATGAGTACTGCATCTTTAATAAAAAAATATGGCAGGTAATTTTTTTTTTATGTCAATACTCAAAAAATCCTGAATGCTCTCTGAACAGAACATAGGATCTTCTCCGAGCTTCAGTGGTAAATGAATTCATCACCTTTCACAAAATAATAGATTAATGTTATTTATGTCACCTACCTCTACAGTACTTAAAACAATTGAGAGTCCCCTGATTTTGCTGAATTTCTTCCTTTGAAGTGACATCTTTTAAGACACTTTGTAACTTTTGTAGCTAAATAATGTGCTCATATTTAGGAAGGTTTAAGATGGAGGTTTTAAAGAAAACCCGTATCTTCAGTTGAGTCAATTTTTAAATACAAAGTAGATGAGTAGAAGAGAAAAGGTTTTGGTTTCATTTGTACATATGTAAGACAGCTTGTCCCTTTTAATTTAAAGCTAGTCATCTTCAACCTCAGGCATTTTCACTCAGACTTTCCTGAAAGAATGTTATGTTTTTCCTGTTGGTTTGAAAGAGTGGTCAAAGAAACTCAAACACAGCCACCTGTTGTATATTATTCTTCAGAATCAAAATAATTAAACTAAGTGAAAATTGGTATTTTATATCAAGATTGATTCTAACCACTGCTTATCAGATCAGAAACATAAATATTGGACATTTTCTTTCAGTCCTGGCAGCTGCTGTGTTTGCTTTCCGAGCAGTCAACCTGATGGAGGTGACATCACTGGCTGCAGCTGAAGTAAGGATAAGTTTCACTTAGAGGAGATTGAAATAGTTTCTGATGCTTTGCCAGTGAGAGTAACTTAAGCTTCACATGGCACATGGTGCATAGTGCAAATCCTTCTGTCTAAATTCTTACCTTAGATAAAAAATAAGGAAATTGTGAACATGCAGTACATAATGCTGCTTTTCTGGAGTAAAGGAAATAAAGCATATTTGCTATAAAAATGCAGCGTTATAAAATTATTTTGTATGGTTAAGGTTTTTTTAATATATAATCTGTGTTAGTGGGATATATTGTTTTTGAACTATTGCAGAGGTTTGTACCCTTTTCCTCAGTACATTTTAGTTGCTTCTATTCTACAAATGACAAAAATTTTACAAGATTACTTTTTCAATGTGAATCTGAAATTTCACTGTGTGTACTGGCATAAGAAATGAACAAAATGAAGTTATTAGCATGAAGTTCATTATTGTTTATATCTAGTAACTTTTTTTTTTTTTTCAAAAATACAGTGATGAATTTTTTCCAATCTTTGAGTTTGTGATCACTTTCTTTGGGTTTTTTAAAAACATACTTTCATGAGAAAACATTGATTATTTGAGGGATTACATTGGATTTACTTCACAAGTACTAGCCAAGGCACAGGATAAGGATTCTTAATTCCCAATTATTTTTAGAAGCAAGTTGAAATGTTAGACTCCTTATTCACCCATGATGCCGTGTATATTTGAAGTAAGGCTAAAGGCTAAAATAAAGTTACTTGGGTACTATACATTGGGTAAACGTGTTTTTTCTTTGAAATGTTGGAATGAAAAATAATGCAATACAGTGCTAACATAAACCAGAATAATTTGATTCTAGCGATGTCCAAAACCATTAGTGGTAGCATTGTAGTCAGTATTTGAGTCTTTTCCTGACTTCTTAACTTGCTTTCAGGAAATTTGATTCAAATGTCAAGTTTAACAAGCCTTTTTGATTTTCATCCTAGGCTGTACTTGCTGACCTTTCAACCCTCAAAGTTATGCCTCTTCTTCAAATCTTCTTGTTTGCTACTGTCACTTGATCTGCTTCAACAATACTGGTACCACATTCCAGTCTTTCTGGAGAAGCTAAGCATCAACTATGCAATGTCTGCATAAAACCAAAATTAAACTCCATGTATAAAATCAATTTAGAAATAATTACCTTAATATTTTCTAACTGGAAAAAATAACTTTGCACACAATTGTGTGAAGTGCATGCTAATTAATTTCACTCTAAAAGCAATGGTTATTACTTGTACATTGAGAATGACTGCTTGTGCAAGTAAACAATATGAATCACTGTTTAAAATGCATGTAATATTAAATAAAATACATGTAATTCGTGATCTGAGTTCTGTGATGTTATTGTCAGAGTTGTAAAAGCTCTTATCTTTTAATATGAAATTACTTTTTCTGGTTCACAGCTTAGAGGATATCATCGCCAATACTGTCAAGTGAGAAAATAAAGATACTTTTACTTCCAAAATTATTTTTTCTTGTTTTCTAAGGAAAAGGTGGGATCGTATATCAGTTTTGCTATCCCCATCTTATTTATTCTTTTCACAGAAATTTTCTCCATGTTCTTTCTCATGTAACTGCTCCTGTTTATTATTTTCATACACAGAGATGTAGTCACACATTCCCCATTCATCTTTGGTTAGTCTAGAGCTATCTCAGGACTCTGCTGAGCTCCTCCCTGGAGTCCCATCAAAGGCACACACTCTGTTCCCCTGCAGAGAAGGCCTGAGCATAGAACTTGTTGAAGCTGGTCTTTGCATGGGAGAAAATATTGCCCTGAGAATGATGCCAAGAGTCCTTTTGCTGTGCCCCACAGCCTCTCTGGGAGAGCAGTGCCTTTGACAGTTTTCCAGCCTCTGTGATTCAACAGCTCAGGCTTCAGTGCAAGAGGCCTTCTCATATTGATGTGTGATGGATTGTCACTGCAGTCAGGCTGGCATCATCTGTTAGCTGTCGTACCTTTTTTTGAGGTCCTCCTCACAAAATTTGCTTGATTTGTTTAATACCAAAGTTGGAATCGATAATCTGATTTGATTGAGCATATTTTAACACCTGAAAAAAGCTCTAAGTTGAAAAATGATAATGGGTTATATAGTCACTGCATTTGCAATAGGACTGTTGTCTTTGCCTAGTTTATGAACATGTACATGCTTATGTACATGTAGTTGTTATTATTTGCCATACTGAATGTAAATCCGTGAAACATGAATCCTTCATACTTTGCCCAAAATTGGACAAGTGATCTAAGCTGTAGTCTCAGGTAGGGGTATGAGCTGTATGTCTGTGAATCTTGTTGTCTCTGTCAGGATAATGTAGTAGAAACTTACTGAACTAGTAAATTCATAAGGCTAATTTAAAAAAAGGTAAAGCTGTGGACTCGGTGGTATCACTCCCCATAATAAAGAGCCAAACTGCTTAACAGATACAGAGTGAATATTGGGAAATTTTGCTCTGCATAACAAAGACAATTGATGTTTTCCTTAATATTTGCAAGAAGTTGTTGTAAAAAGACGTGACAGGTTTTATCCTTTACAGCAAGTATTACCCTGTTTTATATATGGGAAATGAAGGCATAGAAAGATTAAGTGATTTGCTAAAGATTAAAGAGTAAATTCCTAAGGAAGTGAGCAGTTTCTCCTCTCTTGAATTTCTGTTTGCATTTCTGGATACTCGGTGTATAAACCACAAGATCTTATTTCATCTTCAGAATAACACATAATATACATCTATCTACCTCTAAAAATGCAGTATTTTGCCGTTTTTAAAATCCGTAAATTGGGTAGCCGTTTAGAACTTATAATGTTACAAAGCAGTCACAAGGATTGTGGCTCAATAAGGTCATTACAAGGTTACCATGGTGTTTTAAAGAATTAAAAGTATTTACTAAATAGCAAGGGAGATTCCCTACAGGCCTGCTGACCCTCTAATTCCCTTTCCTTTGTGCTAGTACATGGTGCAGAATCTGAACAGTACCTTAATCTTTTCCAGATTAGGATTTTTGAGCAGTATCTTCTCTTCTTTTTCATTTTCAATAAATTTGGAAATGCTGTAAGTAGGCAGAGATAGAGACTGTTGGATTCTTGTTTGAACAAGCAGTTCCATGACTATCAGAATATGGTGTGTTTTTATCTCCCATCTCCCTTGCATCCCCTCCATCTTCCCCACAGGGGCACTTGCACTGTTCCTGACCTTCCCCAGTGTCTCTCCTGATGACTGGCAGGGGAGCCTTGTGCTCTGGAGCTCATGAGGGTCCCCACACACCTTCTTGTGTACAGGAATACTGAGCGTAAGTGCTCAAAAATGAGACTAAAATGAGATTAAAAAGTGAACTAGATCCTCACCTTAAGCTTCAACTATACTGTTAGATTTTTATATATTTTTAAAAAAATCTATTTTAAAATGTTGCTTTTACTGAAGTGGTGTTGTTTTCCTGTTCCCCTCAGTTACTCATTTAATTCCAGCAAAATACTCTGTTTCAGATTCTGGCTGATACTTGTATTTTTAATTTCCTTTGCTTAAATAAATACTAATTTAATTTTTTTAATGTTAAAATGACTGGTTTCTATCTTGCAGTTAGATAGTTCTGTTATAGACATAAGTAGTATCAATTATTTAAGTTTTAATTCTTTAACTTTAGAGATCAGTTGAAACATCTTGACATCTATAGTCTGTCATTGACTTCCAAATTCCTAAAACTCCTTTTTCACTTTTAATGTTTTAAGCTGTGATTAAGATGTGATTGTAGAATCATATCTAATGATAATTACAGTGGTTTAAATAGGCTTAGCTTAATGTCCAATGACTCGATTGAGTCAAATTGTTTTGGTCTGTTCCTCCCTATCTGAAATCAATATAAACAGACATTTCAGTACAAGAACCAGTTGTCTTCATATTTATAGATAATGATCAACTTTTTTGCTGCTTACCTTAGGATTCTGGCTGTGGTCTGTCAAGGGTTTCTTGTTATGTCAAGTGGACTGTTGTAAAAATGCAAAAGTAAATAGGCTTGTCTAAAAATGTACCCAAGTTATCTTCCTTCAGTACTTCCAAAAATATATTGAACCTCAAATCTTAATGGCAGGATCATGGAACAACTGAATAACTAGAAGAGTTTATAATTTTTAGTGGATTTTTTTGTCATAGTAACAAATTATATTATGAGAAATGACGAGAGTATAAAGACTGTAAAACAGTTAGATATCTCAGTAAAGGGAAAGGCTGCAAGGAGTCTCCACCCTAAGATACATTTCTACTTGTTGCTAGAAAACAGAAAAGAAAAAAAAAAGCTGAAGAGTGGAAGCTTGCACCTATTTTACTATCTTCTAATGAATTTTATAAAATGTTTCCAACAAGACCGAAGGGATTCCTTGAAACAGAATTGCTGTATAAATACCAGTTTGGGGAAAGCAATACAGTGAGCTGTTAATTAACAATAAAATAAGCATTTTATAAAAGATACTGAAATACATTGCAAAACTGAAGGGCTTTATCTTCAGTGAGGAAGGGGAAGAGCCTTTCAACATATTGCAACAAAGCAGTAAAATATTCTGTCCAGTATTTTATGTGAGGAAATGGGGCAGGGAGGGAACGGATGCAGCTGGGCCGGTGGGAGCTGCCGGGCGCTTCCTTTTCCCTCTTTTCCTCCAGGCCGTTACTGTCTGTGCCTGGCAGCTCGTGTGTGCTGGACCAGCGGCTTTCATCCCCAGAGCCCACACGGAGCGGGCAATTAACTGAAGTACGTATTTGTCTGGCCCAGCAGGTTTCCTCCAGCCCCAGGAAACTCAGCTGCTGGGCAGGGAGTGCAGCAGGGCCAGGGCCGAGGTGAGGGCCCTTGGGAATGGTGGGCACAGGGGCATTAGCAAGCCTTCCCCTTGGACTGGGCAGCACCGGCAGGAGAAACAACCCCTGCTGTTTAATAATTTAATTATTATTTAATTTTTAATTTAATAATTCCCCCCCTCAGCAGCCATAGGAGTATCGTTCTTGTGGGTAGTTTCAGGAGACATGCTGAAGGACGACTCCAGTACTTGGGATTCAGGGTTTATTTACAGCTTTAGGAATCAGTACAGAAGGCAAAAAGAACTTTTCTGCAAGCTTCAGGCTTTTAGCACGAGGTCACACATATAGTGAGGGGCTGCACATCAGTGATCTGAATCACTTATTGCAGCTAATAACCATGGAATCATATGAAATCTCTAGAATCCAGAGATTGTGTGCTGCTATTTAAAATCATGGAAAGATTTTTTTTCCTGCACACTTTATGCTCGGCATTTTCAGTACCTTAACAAAATTGTTAATGCAGGGGAGATCATTTTGATCCAGCAGTGTGACAATTGTGCTCTGCTTTAAAACAGTGTTAAAATGTCTCACCTCAGTATTTTTTTAATGAGTCAATTAATAGTATACCTATCAAATTATGGGATTACTGGCCAGTTATGCTTTGGAGAAGCATCTTGGGATACTTGTCTTTTCTGTGGAGGACACAGTGCAGCACAAGTCAGCAGTTACTAATGGGGACAGAATGAGTCTGTGGTTAGGACAAGATGTTTGTCTTGGGTTCATCACCATGCTTTGTAAGACTGCAACACATAAACAGTGGTACTGCCATCTGACTGTGCTAAATACTAACCAGGGATCAGCCTTAAAATTAATACAAAGGGAGAAATACTGCTTTCTGGCAATTTTGTGTTTGAGTGTTTAAGCCCAGGAAGGTTCACCTGATTCTGTGTCTTGTGCGACATTGCTGGTTACAGAAAGTGAACTTGAGGTTCTCTGAAGAAAATTGCAGAGAGGCCTCTGTGTGCCCACATTTCAAAATCAGCACGTTGTAGATGTTGGACTACTGATATGTGCAAACAATTATCTCTAGAGAACTGGCTTTATGGAGGACCACAGTGCTTTGCCAAATGACATTGTGTTTGGCTGAACAGTTTGAACAGATTGTTTCTTTTGGAATTATGACCAAAATAAATGGAATATTTAACAAAAGAGTTAAAGACAATTTGTGCAAGACAAAGCATGTGACCAATTTCTGTGCTTTGCTTTAAACAAAAAAATCTGTATCATGTTGCTAAGAGACAAGTTGGAATCTGATAGTCAACGACAAAATATTATGTTTTATTCACATAACATGTTTTAGTAGGTATCTGATTGTTAATTTTATTCAAGAATCATGTTCTCTTAGTGTTATACTCTATGGGGTTTTTTTTCTGTAAAGCTCTATTTAGGATAGTTATACCATAATAAGTCTAATTATAAATAGTAAATCAGCAGAAAATAGGTTATAAAAAGCAATAATATTTAATTTTCTGTGTATTCAGTACTATTTCTTATCTAATTTTTTTTGATAATAAGTCTGGTGTCACAACATTTTCCCTTTTCTCCCTTTTTTTCCAAGTGCATCTGGGTTACAAAAACAAGCATTTATTTGAAGCCCAGTCGTGGTTCATTAATGTTAACATCAAGTTCTAACTGAAAAACTGGCATGGTTACAGTTTGTGAAGGAAGTTCCAGTTGCTGCAGCACTCACATTACTGGTGAAATTCTCTCCATAATTTCTGACCTTAAGACATAATGTTTCATTTTAGTTGGTAATACATTCTACCTGTGCCCAGTTTCTGAAGGTATTACAGCTAACCAATAGACATGGGAAAGGGGTGTTAGGAGTATTAATGCCCCTCATTTCCATTAACACAGAGGCAGGAGAGCCCATCTGTCACCTCTGCCTCATGCAATGCATTTCCACTGTGGGGAAAGCAATCCTTGAAAGAAAGGAAAAAGGTGTGGAAAAAGGGTATGTGGAAAACAGTGTTCAGACACCTTCAGTCTGTGACCTCTGCAACACAAAAAGCGATTATTTGCTACTTGTATTTTTAACAAAGTACTCTTTCTTCTACTGACTTTATATTGCATCTTTATTCAAAGATTAATTTTTTTTTAAAAAATTTAAAGCTTGAGTAAGTTTTGGTAGTCATACAAAAGATAAAATGTCTTTTTGATATGTTTGTATAAATTTTGAAATTCAGGCTTGTACCACTAGATTTTTCTGTTCCAGAGCTTTATCTTCTTCTCTCTTCTCGTTTTGCACAATTCAGCAAATATTCTTACATAGTTTTGTCTAATCTGGGTTTCCTGTCTATGGGAATTACAGTTTATGTCTTGCAAAAAATAGGAACCTTTCTGATTAGGGTTGTTGTCTTCCCCTGAGAAGTACGTTTCTATTCTGTTACAAAGAAATCCTGGAAAAACTTTAAATTCGGTATCAGTCCATTCCTACATTAGGTGGTAATAGGGATAAGGGGTAAGTATTATAATGGAGAGTTGGTTTATGGAAAATACTATTTATTTAGGCAGCTAATCAATATTCAGTCTTGAAAACATACAATTAAAAGGTGGAAGTAGTTGATGTTTGACTTTGCAGCAATCTAGGTTAATAAAGACCTAAAGAGAGGTTTGCAATCTTAGAAAGCCAAATATATCAAAGACCTACCTGTCAGTGCAGTCCTCCAGAAACAGAAGACGTGATGCCCGGGGTGTTTTCTTGAACATCCTAGGTGACCATTCTAAATGCAGACAGTGGAGAGCTCTGTGGACAAGGGAGTGCTGTATTGCCTGCCAGGATTTCCGTTAGAAGGAAGTAGTGAGAGAGAAGCAGGGAAGCTGCAGACACCATGTTAAGTGCAGATTTCCTCAGGCTGGATGATAACCTATGTGTTCACTCAAAGTTGGAAAAAACCTGTCTAAGACCTTGGCCACCTTGGCTTTGAAAGAAATCACACACACAGGAGTGTTAGGCACTAACTTGCAAGCAGATAATGGAAAATATTGCCAGAATACTCATCCCTACTACTAGACTTTGGGTGAGGGAAGGGCCAAGATGGTAGATTGTGCAAATAAACTTCTTTGTTTTATATACACCAGCTCTTTAGACAGGATTCTAGAACATGAGACTAGGACAAAGTGAAAATACTGTTTCCAGAGAAAAGACAGAGAATGTTAGGGTTAGGCTTAAGTTAACCTAACTCTCTAGGCAAAGAAAAAGTCAAGTTTCATCTTATGTGATATCTACAATAGTAATTCATAATGTTAGTGGCTTGACAGTTTTTCCTGTTCTGTGCAAAATGATGAAATTCTGCCCCTGAGGTTTGTAATTTTTTTTTTTTAAGTAAATTGTGGAGAGTTTTTTAATATAAAGAGCAAGAGTCTCTCTGACATGTAAGGTCCATCTTGGCCCACTCAGATGAGATTTTTTTTTGTTTTCATTAAATAATGAATTTTGTATTTGTATATCATTATATGTACTTGTTTTTTCCTAGTTTAAAAGCTTGAACTGTAATTCTCACAGTTATTCTGTGTTTTCAACTCAAGGCTACTATTCTTCTTGCTAGGCAGTTCTGAACATTATTATAAAATCTTGGTTCAGTCTGTTTTATTTTATAAAGAAAATTATCACCTTATTTTTCAGCAGCACAAAGAGTGCAATGTAAAATGTCATAGAAGAACTAGCCCTTCATAGATAAGAGATTTTTTGTTCACAAGTTCCAAACAGTTTAATAAAAAATATTCAGAGTTGAACTGGCATTTTTAGTCCCCTTTTTGTAGAATTTACTGTAGATCTTTCAGAAAACTGGGCACAACCCAATGAAATGAGTATGTTCTTGATGCAAATGTAAGCCATCTTTTCAGTTTTCTCTAGATGGAAGTTTTGTTCCTTCTTAGAAAACACCATGGTGAGATTTTCAAATGACAAGTGCAGGATAAATTACTCTCTCCTGACTTCAGTTTCAGACATTTAAACAGAGATGGTTACTGATACTGCTCAGGAAATTGTTCCAATGCAAAGAGATCAGTGCTGTGCGCTCTGCTTTTGGTGGGACTGGGCCATTCAAAGGCAGGGCTATTATGGAACAGAAATGTTCTTCCAAGACTCAGTGCTTTATTAAGATTTCAGTAAGGATTAATGCTATGCATTTAAGCTTTTTATTTCCTCCATAATGTAATGTATTTTAAATTTTCACTTGCCCACTTAATTTCACAGTGAGTTTTCAGGCTGTGAGATCAGTTAGATGATCTCTAAGTGAAGTTGATAGCATTTAAGAAGTACACCACTCATGCTTTTCAGCTTGAAACTCTCAGGACAAGGCAACTGCCCTACCTTAAGGAACAGCACCCAGTGCCATAGTTTGTGCTTTACTGCAATTTCTCTCCAGTAACTCTCTACAGGTGTCACATCTGCCTCAAGCCTTTATAGTTCAGAAGCCATTAGCAACATACAAGGTGACCTGTAAGGTCCCTGCCAACCTAACCCATCCTGTGATTCTATGAACCTTATTTTTTGGATCAGGTAGGTAACAGTTTCTTGAGCTTGTCTCTTTTTACAGATTACAGAGATATCAAGATGGTGTAGAAGAGACTTGCTCTGGAGTGATACTGAAACTTTCAGTATTGAATGGTCACAGACACTGATTCCAGGGGAAGGGGAACACTGCTGGTTTTAGCACAGATAATCCCACTGGGAGCACATCTTAGGAACCAAATGCTCTTTTGAGTCTCTCTTTAGTAATTTTAGTTCTAAAGATATTCTCTGAAATTACTGCAGCATAAACATGAAAGCAGATGCTAAAGCATTAGGAAAAGCTTACCCATTGCAATGGGATGTGCATTCCAACTCCTTCATGCAGTGAGCAGTTTCCTTTATGGTTGTTTTCTAGTTATATCAGTAAGGCCTAAAAGCTATTTTGATTCCTGTATTCCAAGTACATGAAGTAAAGAAAGGCATCAGGAGCACTGTTAGTTGGTAATTTGCTAATCGATAAGAGACAGAAGATACTCATGTTCTTTTTCCTGAAAGTTGATTTGCCTCTCCTCTCCATGTTTGAAAAGCTTCAGATCTTTTATGCTTATTTTAGTAAGAAATTAAAAACCTGAAGTTCCCGTTACTCTCTATTGATTTTAAAGGGGTTAAGAGTTGCCTGTCTCTGATTTAGACATTTAGTTGAGTCCTTCCCTGCATTTCCTATTAACTACTATCAACAGTTTAGAAAGAACCTCTCAAACTCACTAAGCAGAAGATAAAAAATATGACCTTTTCTGTATAAGTCAAATCAGAAAGCTGAAACAACTGAATACAGAACCTTTTTGTCCCACCCTAACCAAAACTCACCATTTCATAATGGGCAGATAAAGGAATAAAAAAGGAAGATCATGAAAGCTTGTTGAACTCCAATGCTCAAGGAAGCTTGGCACATTGCACACAATCTTGCAAGTACCCCAACCTGCAAAGCAAGCAGAAGCAAAAATGAACTATATGTGCTCTTTCTGAAAATGTAAGCAATGGATTAAATTTTACTTTTTTTATTATTTTTAATTTTTTTGTGAGAAATACAGCTGTTTGTACCAAGTCATTACACCAAATGCCCAGTGCTGTGTTCTGAGAGAAGGAAAATTATCTGTATCCAATGACCTTGTAACTGAGAATGCAGTCTCTGATGCTTTCTCTCTATTACCCAACTCAAAACATATAAAAATTGAGGCAAAGATAAAATATTTGTTATTTGATTTTCTCAGCAGTGGTATCCATATGTCCTTCAACTTTCTGGATAATTTGAGACCAGCTTTCTCTGCCTCTACAGAATGATCTTATTTGTTAGAGTCTGTGTCATGCACAGTACCTGGCAGTGCAATGCCACAGATCTAGAGAGCTCCTGTTTACAGGATGTGCAACTTGCCTGCAGAAATTCCAGGAAACAGACTGCTTGCTGTGACCTCAGAGCAGCCATTTCAATTTACCACAAACTGTCTGACAATAGAATTGTATTTACATGGTACACATGTTCACTAGGCTTTTTATTACTCTGTTAGTCACAGATCATGAGAATATAATCTACTCACTAGAGTTCTGACCTCTGATTGAGTGATTGCTCATTCCACTTTTCAATCAACACCTTCTAAAACTATCAAAACCACACTTGAAGTAAAAGCTTTGCCACTTTCTTCTTGCTTCTTCAGAAGGTCATAAATAGTCTTTGTTCTTATCCCAAATATTGTCTTAAAGGGACAAATGATTTCCATTGTAAATAATTAATCTGACAGCATTTTTCTGACCATGCTCATTCAGATAAAGAACAATTCTATGTACTATGAACTAAGCCTTTATTTAGACAAAAAAAATATATATTCTGAAAGTTACTACTCACATTATTTTTAATGCAACAGTTACTTTATATAGACACTGTGGATGCACACATTATAGAGAAAATTAAAGCTGATCCCCAGAATGCCTCTACCAGCCTGAATAAGCAGACTCCATCCTGACAGTTCCTGTTACATGTGAGTAGGAACTATTTTCTCTGATCAAAAAAATACCCAAACATGGCCCAGGAGCCAGGAGGCACTCTTCAATACTTCCTGCACTCACGAGAATGTGCTAAACGACTCTGTCCAAATGATTTTTTTTAAATTGTGATTTTTTTTTAATATATAGTTGATCAATGTGCTTGTTATAAGATAAAAAGTAGTAATGTGCAATTGTGACTCTCATCACCTCCTGATTGTGATTTCCTTATTTCCTGTATAGCAGGAAGGGAGGGAACAAGACACAAAGCACTGACGGTCTCTGCTTAAGTAATGGCAGATTTATAGATCTGTTGAGATTCAGGGAAAGTGAAAGAAATAGTATGTACATACTGGGATCTTTTTTTTTTTTTTCATTTGGTGGTAAAATGCTGTTCTGCATTCCCTCTAAGACAGCATTTTTAGGTGAGTCATTTCTATAGCTCTCACTTCTGTGTTGAAATTGGTTAAATTTTCACACTGCTTGAAAAGTGAAAAAGCCAGCAATTTATTTTTAATGTATGGATTTGTTGTGTTAATATTGCTGTTCATTAAACATTAGGAATGGTTACACCGATCATTTAAAGACAGTTTGAACTACAAATGTACCCATTGTGATTTTACTGTGAATGCAAAATTACCACAAAGTTTTCTTAAAATTTAATAAGATGCCTGGACTTTTACAGTCTGGCCATCAGTTTTGGCAAAACCAGTTGCAGTGATGTATGTTCTGAGTAGATCAGATGATGAACTTTGTCACATCATGATCTCCAGGATTGTCCCTTGATAGTTCTTAACATATTTCTGATCACCTAAATCTGTAATATAATTCATTTCCACAACTGTTTTTGTGTTGTTCCAAATGGTCTTTAGCTGTCTAAGTATATAACAACCCATCACTTTGTTGTAATCTGACAAGCCAAAATATTCAAGAGAGCAAGATCCCTCCCTGCTCCTGCACCACCAGTAAGATTGTGTCCTGGCAAGCTGTTTGGCTCCTACTACAGATTCCAGAAATCAAAGTGCTGCCTGAAATATTTTTTTCACTCATTCTGCCATTGTTTTCCTTCAGACTCAGATATATCCGGATGTGCCTCCAGATCTTGTGTAAACAGACTGAGTCTTTGTTTATTTTTGAAATAAACAGAACCCAACCACAGTCTGCCTAGCCAACATCTTCTAACTGGAATGGCATCTTTGTTCTCATAAAGAACTCAACAATTTGAAAAAAGGATAAGCAAAACTTCTATGCAAATACAAGACTCAGCTGCAATGAGCACTTGCTGAACATTGTGTGTTCCAAGACTACTTTTATATTTGTCTTTACTCCATAAGTGTTGAAGAAAAAAATCTCCTGCAATGCCTGTAATAATGCTGATTGAAAAAAAAATTCTCAAATTAGGAAACTTAATAAAAAAGTTCTTTGTAGACCTGCAGCTCTTGTTTTGCCCTTCATGACTGCTCCTTCTTATTGAAAGAGATTTTGTCATTTTTGCAGCATTTTACCCTATTACCAGGTAATTTGCTCCTTTAAGGGATATCTACACTCATGGTCACTGATAAGAAGATCCTAAGGGGTAATGCTCCCATCAGATAAGGAGGATGTTTCACTGACTTCCATTCTCTACATTCCAGTTTTCTTATTGGACTGAGATCACATCTTTGACCCATAGTTTCTTAGTCCATTAACAGCTGGAAATACAGGACCACTTAAAATACTTTGTATAGTTTCCTCTTGATCTAACAACTTCCCCTCCCCAAAACATTAACTTCAGTAATCCAGAAACAACTGAGAAGGGGTTCCTAAACTGATCCTCTCATCCTCGCAAATATAAATCTTATAAAATTCCACCTTCATTTGATATTTTATCAGCACATAAAATCTGAGAAGTAAAAGTTTTATAATTTGGGTGCAGATATGAATAACTTCACTAATCAAGATAAGATACTTGAATTTTAATATCAAGCCTGTTCAAAAATGAATGTTTCTTTTCACAGCACTAATAGAATCAAATATTTCTTGGCCAATTTACAAATAATCTGGTGGCCATTGCTTATCTTAATTTGAATTTCTTGCCAGTTTGTACTTGCATTGTTTTTTAATTAAAATAAAAAAGTTATTGTATTAATTTCTGAGTCTTCTTTCCTGTAAGGTGACCTTGGAGTATTTTTTCTAAGTTCATGCTTTGTTTCTGTTTCCCCCACCAGGTTTCTTTCTCATCTGTTATTATTAGTCTGGCTCATTTTCCTCATCAGTCTTCTCATCTACCCAAAGCATTCACAGTTTGTAGTTTGGAGAGACTGCAAATGGCACCAAAGAGCAGAAGAAAAAAATATTGTTTTTCCTTTATTCTGTTGTTCAAACCTGCTTGAGAGTTATTGTAGGGCTGGCTGAATGTATATATTGGAAAGAACTGTAGGCATTAAACAACTCTGAAGATTAGTTCCTCTCTCTTTTTCTGCTCAGATAAATCAATGCAGTGATTAAGGCTGGGTGAGTGATAAAATTGCTCACAGGAAAGGCAACTCAAAGCAGTTAATACACATTAATAAAAGGGAACAAAAGCTTTCTGCTCTGAAGATCAATGGGAAGATGCAGGACAGAACTCAAAAGCCTCTCAGGTTATCCATACAGCAAAGAACACTCAGAAAATTCGACCAAGACTGTAGGAGCCCATTAATACTCATCAGGATTCGTGACAGAAAGTAACATAAATGGCTGAACTCTTAAGGCTTCAAGGCCAGTTTGCTCCCTGCAAAAAGATAAACCTAGACACTTGTGGGAAATGCTATTGCAACATTCTGTCAACAAGGCAGCATGTGCCAGTGCCAGACCATCTTCGGGGAAGCTGGTTGTACTTAGAGCAGACCTCGAAACAAGGCAACTTTTAACTTTTGTTCACACCGGGAGCATGTGCTCCCCTGAAGCCCATACAGCCATGGGGCACCAAGGCAGTGGGCACCAGGCTGCCCACCTGCCACGGTGAGGCCTCTGTCCATGGCAATTACACAGGAGAGAAGTGACACCAACTCTGAGGTTCTCTTCATATCTCCTCGGTTCCTCTTGGCTGGTAACAATGCAGAGATTTTGGATACGCCTCTTTGTAACCTTTAGCAGCTGATAGTGATCAGTGTCTTCATTCTGTCTCACCTCTGTGAGTCATCAGGATTTCTTCCTTGCTCCTTTTCTCCAGAACTGGGTGTATTGTAAAATGCACACCAGCTGTACTAGGTTGGGTAATTTGCCTGCCAATAGCATAGTCCAAGCTGAGAACTCTTTTCCTGCTGTGTGCTTCATCCAGGGACCCCACGCCCAGACATGACCATTCATCCTCCATTCACAACAAATTCCAGCCTTTCTATTACAACAGTCTACATCCAGAGGTAGAGAAAACATTCTAAATAGCAAACATACCCAAAACCCAGACAGCTCTGCTGATGAATGGGGCACGTCACTCGTGATGAAGAACTGTGAAAAGGCTGAGATGCTCAAAGCCCTCTTTCCCTCATTCTTTACTAGCAAGCTCAGCCCTTAGGGTTCACAGAGCTCTATGCCTCCTTTGGCAAGGTTTGGAGGAGGAGACTTTAGCAAATTACATGTTTGCAAGTCCTTAGGGCTGAACAGGAGCTGCTTGTAAAGGTGCTGAGGAAGGTGAGTAACTTCATTGTGCTGCCTCCTATCACCTTCTAAAGGCTGTGGCAATCAGATGGGATTTCCAGTTACTGGAAAAAAGCAAATGTCATATCCATCATCAAAGCAAGGTGCAGGAAACCACGGAGCAGTTATCCTTACCAAGTATCTCTCTCAGAGGTCATGAAGGAAATGTTTCTGGAAGCCATTTCTGGGATGACAAAGGACGAGTCAATTCAGAAAAACCAGCACAGTCCCACCAAAACAATTGCCTTCGGTCATGAGAGAGTTGGTTGTATGACCAAAGTGATAAGAGCAGCATATACTGAATTTAGCAAGGGTCCTTTGCTGTGACATCCACAGCATCTTTGTAGTCCAGTAGGGACTGGGTAAGTAGACAAGGTGGATGGCAGTCTGAACCACTCCACTGAAAAAGTAGTGGTGACCAATGTGAAAGAAACTGGCATCTGGTTATGAGTGATGTTCCTCAGGGCTGAGTAGGGGAGTTAGACTAGAGAAACTCTAGAGGTCATACATTTTTCTCTCATTCTGTGATGAAGCCTTGCAGGGCACTCCTTTGAATTTGGGTTCTCATATTGAAACCACAAATTATTCAGGTTTCTGTGGGTTAATGGGTTAGGCACAGCCTTTCTTTGATTATGAGCTGGTTCATGCAGCTGATTCTTCATGATATGAAGTGGCACTACATCATGAGGCATTTCCAGCTAAGAAGCTTGTCACTGTGACTATGTTGTCCTGACCAGTAGTGACTTCCCCCCAACTCCAGAACACAGGCATCACTTGAACCCTATCCATTCCATGCTTCATGATCTGGAGACTTGTAGTTTAAAGCAGGAGGTGAAAATGAACCAATATTGAAAGAGGACTTTTAGTAAGGATCATATACTATTTTAGACCCACATAATTTTCTAGGACTGTCCCCTTCTCACAACTATTCTGATGCATAATAGGCTTTTCTTTACAGTACTTGTGCAGTCTGGATCTTTTGACTTCACTAACTCTCAGTTAAAACAGTTCACACTTGTCCAGGAAACTTGCCTCTTTCATGTACCCTTTATGCATTCCTCTCTCTTTGTAATGTAACATTAACTAATTAATTAAATTAACAGCTAGTTACTTTGTTCCTATCTGGGAAATTTACTCTGCTCCAGCTTCCCTCCCTAAAGTTAAACAACACTGAACAAGCTTTTTTTATGATACAGGCTTTTCATTGTTCTCTTTGCACAAGATCTCGTCAGATACTGTTGGTCTTTTAAAGTTGTTGTATTCACCAGCAGAAATGATAATGCTATGCACAGACTTCACAATTCAGTTGGAGTTCATTAGGTTTAGACACATTTTCCAAATCCTTATATGCTATATGATTACTTTAAAGTTTTGGGGTTTTTTTCCCCATAAAAATATGTTTCAACTGGGATGAAGTTTGCATGCCAACTATATCACTAGAGAAATAGTTTCCTGCTGCATTTAGCAGTAAAGTAATGATTTCACAATTAGCTTTCTGGATCTTGCTGACCTGCAGAAGCAGCTTGTACAACTGTCCATTTTGTGCTCCTATCTCCTGTCGGATCTACATAGCAGGCAAAGGCTTTTCTCAAGGTTCTTTCAACCCCTCTTCAGTTATTTCTTAGGTAATTGCAATAGTTAATAGGAAATGTAATGTTTATATAGCTTTTAGCATCTGTGCTGCATTATTTTCTCACGTATTGTGTATCTAAGATACTAGATTGAATTTGGTCTTTAAAGGCTGTATTATTCTTGTTAAATGTTTCTAAATGGAACTGTAAAGTACCACAGGTTTGGACAGGACAAAGCACAAACAGACTTTAGTGGCTTGATGGAAACATCATAAGTAAAAGTGGTTTTGTTGGTCAAGATTTTAAGCACAGTGAAATCGCAGTAGAATCTTTGTGAAGACTTAGTTTTCCTGGTTTCAGTTGCGTGGGATCAGATTTGAAACTCTTCCTTTTCTCGTTTGTTGATGTTTTGAGAGTGCTGTAGTACACAACGAGCCTAAACTTCAGAAAGCCCTCCTCAGGTGTCTGCATTGGCGGTGCGATAAGGGCAAGTTTAACGAAGTCCAAGGTCTCGTTTTGCCCTGTAGCTAAAATATCTTATTTTCACGTCGTGACTTTCCTGAATCCGGCCCAGTCAGTCTGGACCTGGAGGGTTCCGGGACACGTCTGGCGGCCCGGGGGAGCCGGCGCTCTGCAGGTCCCGCCGCGGGCCGGCCCGGCTCCCCGAGTGCCGCCGCGGGACGGCTGCTCCCGGCACCGGACAGAAGAGTGCCCCGGCGCCCGGCGATGTAGGCGGCCCGGGCGCGGTCCC